>CAWUFW010000995.1:3165000-3289946 GCA_963921515.1 Calotriton arnoldi | reverse complement strand
CAATATATTGTGGCATGCAATTTCTTCAATAGATCCAGACCCATTAAATTTTCTCCACAATTAGAGGTCAACAGAAATGGTGAATCCACAGTAAAAGGACCAATCGTCAACGTAAGAGGTTTGGGAATGGGGCTCACAACCGGTACACCAGAAAATCCTACCGAAACATTATTATGGCCAGACAGAGCCACCCCAGGGACCAAGGAACGAGAAATAGAGCTGTTTGTCGCACCTGTAGCCACCAAAAACTCCTTAGTTAAACCATGCACAGCCGCACTAACGTACGGACCTCTTTGGTCTACAGGTATCAAAACTGGTCCCTCACCCTGTCCCTGGCTGTCCTAGCTGTAAGACATCCCGGTCACCTCATCCGTATCATAGTCATTATGGTAGTACTGTTTGCCCCGAGGGTTGTCAAAGTAGTTCTGATCAGTACGACCCTGCAATGTCTCAGCTGTCTGAGCCCTGTCCTGGCCACCATCTCCACGACCCTGTCCATGAGAACCCTGTCCTCTAGGGACCGACACCTTCTGCAAAAGCACCGGACACTCGCTGCGCCAGTGTCCCTCCTCCTTACAATATGTACACTGATTTGGCCCTACCTGCATAGTGTTCCTGCTAGTACGAGGAAGCTGCCAAGCCGGACCACCACGTCCTCTACCATTCCTACGAGAAGCCTGCTGCAACATCACCTTCGTCTTCAAATCCTTATGCTTCTTCTCCACCTTCTCCTTATCCTCATTTTCCCTGTGCTCATAATACTGTGCCATATTCAAAATAATAGAAGGAGAGGATGTGGACCAGGTGCTTTTGGAAGCCTGTAATCAAGTCGCTATCTCGGGGAGCAAATTTGAAACAAATCTACTGACAAACAAACGCATCCCACCCTCAATTGACAAGTCCTGTCCGCTATTGTCCAAGAACACACTTTCAAACCGGATGAAAAAATCAGACACACTCTCATCTTTCTTCTAACGCTAGGCTGATAGTTTGTCCCAATCAGTCTTTCGGGGTGGGATAAGGGAATGCATGTAAGTGTTAATACGGCCAGGCAGAGCAAGTATCTCTGCTTTAGGCTTCTTACCAGGCTTCCTTTCCTGGTCCCATACCTTAATTTGATCCCAGTTACCACCCAATTCGGCAACGTGATCCTGTGTATGTACCTGCCTCCAAATATCAACGGGTACCAACAAACCAAAGAACATTTCGATATTCGCAAGGGTCATTACAGTTGTTGAAGCGGCCTCAGTCAATTCTTTATAGTATGCAGTAGGGTTTTTCCTAGGGTCAGGCAACTGAGTTTTAAGGGACAAGACTTCACTCCTTTTCCATGGAGTATAAACCCACTGTTCCTGGAAACGGGCCGCTACCCTTGGTCTAGTAACGACTCTACGCTGATCCCCTATCTCTGGTATTTCAGGGTGATATATAGGAGGCACCTCCCTCTTCAGGAACTGAGATACCGGGGTGGGGCTCTTCTCCAGCAGCCTTCCCCGGTAAGCAACCAATGTTGCAACATTACCAAAAACATGAGCAGGCTCCATATCAGTAACATACACATGAGCCCTAATATCGTATATAATCTGTGGTGCTGCACCCTTGAAATGCTGCTCCCAAAGACCGATCAGAGTAGCCGACATGTGCTTAAGGGCATGTTGCTGTACGAAAGGCTCATAATCTTTCATTACGTTCCACACATCTTCCACACTGTAAATGGGGTTATGGGCCCACTGTGCTGCTTGATTAACCGCCACCTTCTTCTCTTCATCTCCCACATCAGATCGGACCAACGTTCGGCCCATGCGCTCTTTAAATTTCGTCCACTCTCTATCCTCAGGGCCGCGCATTAGTGTCTCACTACTCAGTGATGTCGGGGAATGGTGGAACACAGCAGGGGTAAACACAGAGGGAGGGAGCAGGCACTAATGTCATTGTCGGCTGTGTCATGGGTGTAAGAGCTGGAGAGAGAGACGCCAAAGCAATAGGCGTTGCAGGAGTACTAACAGTCACAGTTGCCACAGACGGCGAGGACAAAGAAAGGACTGGAGGTGCCGTGGCCAAGGCAGTTTGATCAATAGTAACAGAAGCAGAAACAGCAGAGACAGAAGAATCAGGTAGCTGAGCCAGTTGGGGAAGAGCAGGATATACCCTCTGCCGGGCATACCGAGGTGGGGGTCAAGCATCCAGCAATTCTTCTACAAAAGCGTAATTTTCCTCTCGAGCTACATAAGATTGATCAATTTTCAGTCAAAACCTCCTATCTTCACGTTCAATTCCTATCTCCTGTTTCCCTCTATCATGCGCTACAGCTTTCTGAGTCAATGTTTGCATCCTCCCCTTCCACACCTCTTTCTCTGCTTTCATTCGCCTCTGTTTAGCCTCTTTCTGCCATGTTCTGAGGGAATCAAACATAGACTGCCTACTTCTTTTCGCAAACAACTTCTCCTGCAAGAAACTAATTATTTGTTCATCAAAAGTGCCCGTCAATGGCCACTGCAATTCGGCATTGTCCCTCGTATTTTTGTGCCATAACGTACTAAACATAATAGGGCCAATGCCATGTTTTACATACATGTCAAAATTAGGAGTGCCTTCTGGAGGCGCTGGCTGACTTTCTTCCAGTCGAGCATCAGCAGAACAACAACGACAACAAGAAACCAAGAAATGACTACAAACCGGCATTTTCAAAAGTAGGCCAAATTCGTTATGTTGCCGTGCAAAATGTTCACGAACACTTTGTATCCAAATCGGTCCTCAGACCGTCCCAAATGCAAACCAAAATCGGTCCTCAGACCATACCAAAGACAAACCAAAATGGTACCATATCCACAAAGAACCAAAGCGAACTCACCTGGTGCACACAGGTCAAACGAATTTATTCTCCACTGCTGACTCTTCAGACCAAACGGTCAGATCCAAGGGTTTCGCCGTTCAGGACCCCAGTCAGCATGATCGCTGGGCGAGGCACCGACTGGTCAGACAGACGGGGCCGCTGCAAGTTCTGGACTCTCTCATGCAGAGATCCCTGGTCCATCTGTCCGACCCAACGTGGCCCCGACCTCCTCACTCGTCCGCGGGTGAGGATGAGTCACCCGATGAGGTCCCTGTTCGGGCGCCAACTGAAGGAAGTGACCCGATTTGGGCCACCCAGGTCACTTGCGACCACTTCTCAGCTTTCCATACAAATGAAGAGTCGGTCAGACAGTAGAGAATACAAACCAAGTATATTTTATTCAAGGTACACTCGAGTGGAGTCCAGTCTGACCAGCCTCCTGGGATTGCTGCAGAGGGACTGACTTCAGCAAGCTTGACAATACAATATGTACGATTCAGTACCAATAAAGACACGCCCCAACTGGAAATTTCCAGTTGGTAGCTGGTGAACAAAGGAGATACAGAAGGATGGGTTTCCATCCTGAGACCCGGCACATGCTATCTCAGCGCCAAGGTCATACTGCCTGCGGCCGCCGCTCTAAGGATGGGAGCAAGCCTATCTAGTGGGAAAGGTATGCACTGGCAAGGACATTGTATTCGTTAGTACAGCGAAGCTCAACCTTGGAGGAACGAAAACTATCACAGCTGCTTTCAGCTGAGGCAGAGACAGAGAGACAGAAGTTAATTTCGATCATGGCTCAAAATGGCGGCCAAATATAAAATGGTGCAGCGAATACTAACTTAAAGCATACAATGCATGTAGCGCTGGGAGGCCTCAGGGTAGCCATCGCGCTTTATAAATATCATTTCATTCATTCATTCATTCATGGATAACTCAGCTAAAACATTTTCATTCCAATCAATCAATCAATCATGTCACTTATAAAGCGCACTACATACCCGCGAGGGTCTCAAGGCGCTGGGGGAAGAGTGGGGTGGTGCTGCTACTGATCGAAGAGCCAGGTCTTGAGGAGTCTTCTGAAGGCCAGTAGGTCTTGGGTCTGTCGGAGGTTGGTGGGGAGGGTGTTCCAGGTCTTGGCGGCGAGGTGGGAGAAGGATCTGACGCCGGCGGTCGTTTTCCGGATGCGGGGGACTGTGGCGAGGGCGAGGCTGGTCGAGCGGAGCTGGCGGGTGGGGGTGTAGAAGCTGAGTCGTCTGTTGAGGTAGGCTGGTCCGGAGTTGTGGAGTGCTTTGTGTGCGTGGGTGAGGAGCTTGAAGGTTATCCTCTTGTTGACAGGGAGCCAGTGCAGGTCTCTCAGGTGGGGTCTGATGTGGCTGCGTCGGGGGATGTCGAGGATAAGACGTGCAGAGGCGTTCTGGATGCGTTGCAGCCGTCTCAGGAGCTTAGCCGTCGTTCCTGCGTAGAGGGCGTTTCCGTAGTCCAGCCTGCTGGTGACGAGGGCCTGGGTGACTGTTTTTCTTGTTTCGGTGGGGATCCACTTGAAGATCCTGCGGAGCATTCGGAGGATGTTGAAGCAGGATGAGGAGACGGCGTTGACCTGCTTAGTCATGGAGAGGGTGGGGTCGAGGATGACCCCTAGGTTGCGTACGTGGTCGGTGGGTGGCGGGGCTGTTCCCAGTGATGTTGGCCACCAGGAGTCGTCCCAGGCTGAAGGGTTGGAACCAAGGATGAGGACCTCCGTCTTGTCCGAGTTCAGTTCAGGCGGCTGGTCCTCATCCATTCGGCGACGGCCTTCATTCCTTCGTGGAGGTGGGCTTTGGCGGTGTGAGGGTCTTTGGTGAGGGAGAGGATCAGCTGGGTGTCGTCGGCGTAGGAGATGATGTTGAGGTTGTGCTGTCGGGCGACGTGGGCGAGGGTGCCATGTAGATGTTGAACAGCGTTGGGCTGAGGGAGGAGCCTTGGGGTACGCCGCAGATGATCTTGGTGGCCTTGGATCAGAAGGGGGCGAGGCGGACGCTTTGTGTTCTGCCGGAAAGGAAGGATGTGGTCCAGTCCAGGGCCTTCTCTTGGATCCCGGCGTCGTGAAGGCGTGTTCGTAGTGTGTGGTGGCAGACCGTGTCGAAGGCGGCTGATAGGTCCAGGAGGATGAGGGCTGCTGTTTCTCCGTTGTCTAGCAGGGTCCTGATGTCATCGGTGGCGGCGATGAGGGCGGTTTCGGTGCTGTGGTTGCTGCGGAAGCCGGACTGGGAAGGGTCCAGGATGTTGTTCTCCTCGAGGTAGCGGGTCAGTTGTTTGTTGACGATTTTCTCGGTGACCTTCGCGGGGAACGGGAGCAGAGAGATGGGTCGGAAGTTCTTGAGGTCCTTGGGGTCTGCCTTCGGTTTCTTGAGTAAGGCGGTGATCTCGGCGTGCTTCCAGCTTTCCGGGAAGGTTGCTGTCTCGAAGGAGATGTTGATTATTTTCCGGAGATGGGGCGCGATGGCTGTACTGGCTTTGTTGAAGATGTGGTGAGGGCACGGGTCTAGCGGTGAACCGGAGTGGATGGTGTTCATGATCTCGCTGGTGTCCTCGTCGTTGATGTTGGTCCAGGAGAGCAGGCGGTTGGTGGTTGTGGGGGCAGTGGTCTCGGTGGTTGCCGGGGCGGTCGTGGTGTTGAAGCTGTCGTGGATGTCGGCGATTTTGCGGTGGAAGAAGGTGGCCAGTGAGTCGCACAGGTCTCGCGACGGCTGGATGTCGTTGGTGTTGGAGCTGGGGTTGGAGAGTTCCTTCACGATGTTGAAGAGCTCTTTGCTGTTGTGTGCGTTGTTGTCTAGGCGGTCTTTGAGTGAAGCCCTTTTGGCGGATCTGATGAGGTGATGGTGACTGCGGGTGGCGCTCTTGTGGGCGGCGTAGCTGTCCGCTGTCCGTTCGTGGAGCCAGATCTTCTCCAGTTTTCGGCATGTTCCTTTGGAGGCCTGGAGGTCTTCGGTGAACCAGGTGGCTTTCTTGCTGGTGTGGCTGTTGGGCGGATTCTTGAGCGGGGCGAGGGTGTTGGCGCAGTCGTCGATCCACTGTCTGAGGTTGCGGGCGGCGGTGTCGGGGTCGGAGGGTTCGGCGGGTGGGCTCAGGGCGAGGGTTGTGGTTAGCTGGTCTTCCGTGACTCTGCTCCAGCAGCGGCGAGGCATTTGTTCGGTGCGGTGGTGCGTGGTGGGCTTCCTGTAGGTGAAGTGGATGCCGTGGTGGTCAGTCCAGTGGGGTTCGGAGGTGTGGTTGAAGGAGACGTGTGGGCTTGCGGAAAAGATGGAGTCGAGCGTGTGGCCGGCGGCGTGGGTGGGTGTAGTCACGAGCTGTCTGCGTCCGAGGGTGGCGAGGTTGTCGATCAGGGTGGTGGAGTTGGTGTCCTTGTTGTTCTCGAGGTGGAAGTTCAGGTCCCCGAGGAGGATGTAGTCCGTGGAGGCGATGGCGTGTGTGCTGACGAAGTCAGCGATGGAATCGCTGAACTGTGGTCGGGGTCCGGGGGTCTGTAGATGAGGGTTCCTCTGAGGGTGGTGTTGGGATCGGTGTGGATCTGGAAGTGCATGTGTTCGGCGGTGCTGAGGGTGTCGTCGGTGTTGGTTGAGACTCTGAGGGTGTTCCTGTGGACGATGGCGATGCCTCCTCCGACTCCGTTGGTGCGGTCCCTGCGGGTGATCTTGTATCCGTCCGGGATGGCAATGGCGATGTCAGGGGCTGAAGCGGGATTCAGCCAGGTCTCCGTCAGGAATGCGACGTCTGGGGAGGTTGAGTCGAGAAGGTCCCAGAGTTCGATGGCGTGTTTGCGGGCGGAGCGGGTGTTGAGGAGGATGCATCTGAGGTAGTTGGGTTCTTTCCTGGGCGGTGGTTTGGCGGGGCGGGTGCTGGCGAAGCTGCAGTTCCGGCAGGTGAAGGGCCCTTGGGTGCGCTTCGGGGTGGCCTGGTAGCAGGCGTGATCTTTTCCGGGGTTGAGTGCGTGGAGGGTGCTTGCGTCGTATCGGTGTCTGTTGATGTGGCGGGCGCGGGGGATGCCCGGACCAGGGGGTCTGGCGCTGGGCGCGGTCACGGCGCGGACGGGCGCAGACGGGCTTGCCTTAGGCGCGCCTTCGGCGCGCCAGCGGCGCGCCCGCTGCGCACGTCCGCTGCGCGGCCGCCATAAATGGGGAGGTGGGAGGGAGGAGCAGGGAATGGGGCAGCGAATGGGCAGTGAGGGGCGGGGCCGCGAGGCGCAGCGGCGGGAAACAGGCACAGAAGGGAAAACGAGCACAATCAGGGCATCAAGGGGGCACAGAAAGGAAAAAAAACGAGCACAATGAGGGGCAGCAAGGGGGCACAGAAAGGAAAAAAAACGAGCACAATGAGGGGCAGCAAGGGGGCACAGAAAGGAAAAACGAGCACAATCAGGGGCAGCAAGGGGGGCACAGAAAGGAAAAACTAGCACAATCAGGGGCAGCAAGGGGGCACAGAAAGGGAAAAAAAACGAGCACAATCAGGGGCAGCAAGGGGCACAGAAAGGAAAAAACTAGCACAATGAGGGGCAGCAAGGGGGCACAGAAAGGAAAAACGAGCACAATCAGGGGCAGCAAGGGGGGCACAGAAAGGAAAAACAGAGCACAATCAGGGGCAGCAAGGGGGCACAGAAAGGGAAAAAAAACGGAAAAAAAACGAGCACAATCAGGGGCAGCAAGGGGGCACAGAAAGGAAAAAACTAGCACAATGAGGGGCAGCAAGGGGGCACATAAAGGAAAAACGAGCACAATCAGGGGCAGCAAGGGGGCACAGAAAGGAAAAACGAGCACACTCAGGGGCAGCAAGGGGGCACAGAAAGGAAAAACGAGCACAATGAGGGGCAGCAAGGGGGCACAGAAAGGAAAAAACTAGCACAATGAGGGGCAGCAAGGGGGCACAGAAAGGAAAACGAGCACAATCAGGGGCAGCAAGGGGGCACAGAAAGGGAAAAACGAGCACAATCAGGGGCAGCAAGGGGGCACAGAAAGGGAAAAAAACACACAAAAAACAGAGCACAATCAGGGGCAGCAAGGGGGCACAGAAAGGAAAAAACTAGCACAATGAGGGGCAGCAAGGGGGCACAGAAAGGAAAAACGAGCACAATGAGGGGCAGCAAGGGGGGCACAGAAAGGAAAAAACGAGCACAATCAGGGGCAGCAAGGGGGCACAGAAAGGAAAAACGAGCACAATCAGGGGCAGCAAGGGGGGCACAGAAAGGAAAAAACGAGCACAATCAGGGGCAGCAAGGGGGGCACAGAAAGGAAAAAAACGAGCACAATCAGGGGCAGCAAGGGGGCACAGAAAGGAAAAAACGAGCACAATCAGGGGCAGCAAGGGGGCACAGAAAGGAAAAACGAGCACAATCAGGGGCAGCAAGGGGGCACAGAAAGGAAAAAACGAGCACAATCAAGGGCAGCAAGGGGGGCACAGAAAGGAAAAAAACGAGCACAATCAGGGGCAGCAAGGGGGCACAGAAAGGAAAAAACGAGCACAATCAGGGGCTGCAAGGGGGCACAGAAAGGAAAAACGAGCACAATCAGGGGCAGCAGCAGGGCACACAGACGGAGCTGTGTGGTGGGGGAGCGACCTACCAGTCAAGGTCAGGGGTCAGGGGTCATTCCAACAATTGCGAGCTGCATTTTCCAACCCGGTGAAGAAATAATTGGGATCATCACTAGGTGTGAACTGATATTTGTCTCCTTCCTTGAACCTGTAAGATCTGCTGGAATTCTTGGCAGTCTTTATTCGGTTTGTTTTAACTGGACTTTCAGGAGTGTTATACAGTTGTTCTTCATCCACTAACTTTCCAAGGCGGGTGTTTAAAGATCACACTTTTAACGTTACAGTGATGAGCTCAGCCCAGCACAATGAAAAACATTATGGAAGTTTTTTTTAAATTTACAAATATGGAACGGGATATAGTGCATCATATAATCTTCCCTTCCCCTTCAGTCTTTCTTCTTTTTTCTCAAAACAAAATTCAAAAAAGTCTTGTTGGAGTGGTTTAGTCTTGGTCCAAATAAGAGTTGTATACCTTAAAGAGAGAAATGAGTTTTCATCAACTCAGAATGGGATCCACTGGTTCCACCTCGTCTCAGCGCAGCTCCCCTTTCCTAGTACAGCCCTTTCTCCTGTAAAAGTTACTCTCCCTCCTTTACTGTAGATGTCGACCTAGAGGTTCCTGTATGCTAGAAGATAGTAGCATTTGCCTGCTGTGAGAAAGAGAGAAAGGACTCTTCAACAACTCAATCTGGGTTTCAATGGTTCTACAGAGGTCTTTCCTACTGTTAACTTCTTATATCCCGGAGTCCCACCCCTTAACCACCCTGCTAATGAGAAAGAAGTGGGTGGGCTACCATCTCTAGAGACTGCCTTATTGGTTCCTTCAACAAGAGGGAAGTTCCTGGCACTGCCCAGTTTATAAGGTTCCTTACCCAAATCTCTTGTGTTTTATTTGTTCCTGGATGTAGGTGGACAGCTGGATATCTGCTAGGATTCCTTGGTTTCTAACGGAAGTATTGGTGTGTTCTGCTCTAAGAGTGTGAGGGGGTCAGCTTCCTATACTTTTAAGGTATATCCTTAAACGCACGATGAGGCTGACCTATTTTGCTGACTTACCACTAAGTTGGATGCATCTGACTGTTTTGAGAAAGTATGATGGTGAATCGCAATTGTGAGTTTTGTTAGTCTGCCGCGAACTTTGGTTACTTAATAGCATTACCAGGAGAAACGATGAAGGATTGGCTCCTTAACCATCTACCGTATGCCAAGGTCCTCCCCACAGAAGCCGACCAGCACTGATGCATCTTAGTGGGAACTGAACACCTAGTATAGTTGAAATGTGGAAGTGGCACAATGGTAATCTGCTTACCTGCAGACACAGAGATACATCTAATGCCTTCCTTTTGTCATGGGATTAGAACTCTGCAGGAGTTCGGCCCTGAAAATAGGCCTGCTCCAGTGAAGTAACCCAAAATCATGTGGCCCCCTACAGAATGTCGTAAGGGGCCTCAGAGACTCTGGGAATTCTCAGTTTAATTGTAGGCATCCTCAGGGGTAGGGCCACCCTGCACCTCAGGGTCTGCAGGGGCATGAGATACACCTGTATCAGTCTCTTGATAGTGCCAAAGTTATTAAGGATACAAAAATAAAATTTCCTATGAAGTAAGGCAGCAGCCTTAACTAAGTAGGTAAGACTGCCTCTCTATAATATAAATAAACATATATATGTATATGAGTGTATAGATGTCTCTCTAAATATGTTTATAAATTTAAATCGTGTTCTGAATAATATCTTTAATAAAACAAAAGTAGGGACATTTTGTAATCTTTAAAAAATAATCTATTTTCAAATGTTGATAAATAAGGCATTCAGTGTAGAAAAATCCATATTTGATAAACATATTCATAATACATACAACAATAGACAATGTTTAAAGAAAAAATACAATGTTTGATTATGTGTCTGTATTTTAAACATTTTGAAAATATTATGTGAACTCAAATAAACATTTTTATAGTAAATTATGGTCTATACCATTGCCTGTTATAAAGTATAGTCTCTTTTCCAGTTTATTAACATGCCATATTTAGAATGTGTTCTCAATAGTAACTGATATTTAAAAAAAAGTATTCTGTACATTTTTATATGGCTGCAATTTTCTGAATGCAACCACTTGCCCCAAAACATTCATACATTTTTGCAGTCTAGGGGACAGTTTAAAAAAAAAATGTATATCCACAGCCCTGGAATAAAGCAACTTGTCTCCAGAAACGGGCCTCTGTTGTTGTTTTGTGTTGAAGTGACCGTGCCCGCCTGTGAGAGGCCGCCCTGAAGGGTCGGGGGCTCCTTGCTCGGAGGTTGTGTTATGGACTTTAATTAAGGAGCATGTCCCACTCGCTGCAGTTCCTGACCTATTCAAGGTAATGCTAATCAGCGAACAGTTACAGCGGCGGTGGAAGGGATTTGGTGAGGATGACTTCCTGCACCAATCGTTCTGGGGACGTGAGCTTTTGACCGGGTGAACTGAACATTTAGCATCATGCTGACAAAAAAAATATCCGTGACTGTTTTCCATTTGGGTTTATTGTAATGTGAAATGCACAGGAAACTGCAGTGAGCAACTTACAACTGTTGCCAAAAGAATGTGAACTGTCCTTGAATATCAGCACTTACCTGTATTCCCTGGTGCATTTTGGGAATTGTATGCCTATCAGTCACGTGACTTAAGATACATCTATAAAATGTATGCACATATGCACTTGGCTTTTCCGCTTCATTTCCGTGATCAAGGCAAACGCCGAAACATGTAGGAGTTAAGGAAGCTTTTGTGCTGCACAGCCCTGGAATAAAGCAACTTGTCTCCAGAAACGGGCCTCTGTTGTTGTGTTATATATATATATATATATATATATATATATGATTTTGTATCTTACATGGGTAAACATATATTATGAATGTAAGGGGTATAAGTGAGGGGAGTACTTTTTAGGCAGGGGGTGGTGTTTTGTAGATTTGTTAGTGGTTTTTTCTGTTGCAGGTACAACATAGATTTCTGAAAATTGTGCTGGAGCACAGGTTGGCGAAGAAGAGTTGCTTTTTACAGGAAGGGAGGTTTTAGGGATCCCCCCACCAAAATAGTTGTCTCACTTTCGATACATGAAGACACCATTTCTATGTACTCTACACTCAGAATTGTGCCAAATTGGCTCAGTATAGTTAATATCTGAGCAGGATTTCCCTTTGTTTGTTAGACATTTTGGGCGTAGACCACTAGTAAATGCTTTCTGTTGTCTTTTTTGGAGTTTTTTGATATTGCTTACAGAAGGGTGGTTGTTTTCATTGCTTTTGTTATCATGAAGATGTAAAGCCTCATTAGCAAGTGTGAGTGTAAGGGTTTCAATGATGTTAATATTGGGATAATCGTAGGTTTGAAGTGTATATTCCTTAACCATTCATCTTTGACTGTTCTTTTCTTCATATTATGAATGCAAAATGTATGTCCTTTATTCCCTTAGGATGGAACCCAATGGCTGATTGTAAGTGCTGGCTATTCATTTTGGGATTTGTTACAGTCTCTTTCACCAAACGTTTGTCAGCAGATGCTGAACAATTATGACCACTACTTTTTCCCACAATATTATCAATTGTAATTTACTCGGGTAGTAACTCGTACTTCAAATGAGTCTATTCCATTCCTTAAGATATAGGCACCCAATGTGAGATAGTAATATTTTGCCCCTCCATAAAGCAACATATTTAGCTTCAATTAGGAATTTAAACATGACCAATTACAGCAAAAGCTCATCCAAAAGTAACTCCTTCCTTTGACTACAGTCTTCAGTATAAAAGTTCATCTTACATAATGTCATCCTTCTTTTTCAGGCTTGACCCCTCAGGAAACAGATAGTCACATATATGGTGGCAGGATGATATTCTCCTCCTTTGTCTTTAATAAAATCAGGACTCTCCTTCGCTATTAGCTACGAGAATCTGCAATTTTATTACAATGGGCTTACAATAAAAGGTTTTAAATGTAGAGACCCTTGGCCAATCTGCTGATTTTAGAAAATCATCCAGCCTGCCCCAGCTGAAAAAGCCTTTGAAGCATAGCCCCGGCACTTACAGTGCACCAAACTGACCTGCTTGTACACCCGCCAAAGCCCATACCCCCCTTCACCCATCTACTCAAAGTGGTTGAGGACACTGGTGCATTGCAAAGGTTTTTGCAATGCTATAAGTAACTGAGGGGCTGCCGACCTCAACCTCTCCCTTGCCTGTATACACTGTTGAAGACATCTTACCACATATAGTTTCGAGTGTAGAAGAAAAGAATGAAACTCAGGGAGCATGGCTTGGCAGGCCAAGATGGCGGACGCTCTCCTCTAGAGCTCCGCATGAGCCCTGCAAAGTCCTGCAGATATCCTGGAAAGAGGGAACATCCCAGTTTCTAGATGCTCTCCTAGAGAGCAGAAGATCGAGGTATGATCGGAAACGTCTGCTTAAGATGCGCAGCAGCAGTGAGTGCCGGTGACCATGTGAGGCTGCTGCTGGTGCGGTGCATGTGTAGAGTAGGGATCATGAGGAAGTCTGAGCCATGGGCCTGCCAGGCAGCTTGGTTTCTCCTCTAGCAGTGGCCTTGAGCTTCAAAGTTGAGCACTGGGGAGCAGACACCTGACTCCAGAAAAGTAATTTAGTGGACTGGCTTACCGTTCTGCCTGGAGGTTCGGTGAGTGCGGATGCTTGAGACCTAGGTCCTATGGCAGATGGTGAGACAAGGCTGGTGTGGCCTGGAGACCTGGTGAATATATGACGTTACAACACAAACAATTACAACTCATGCTTTTACATCGCAGTTTTTACAACGCAACTACCATTACATAGCATTATTTTACAACGCATACCATTACAATGGATACAATTACAATGCATACCATTGCAACGTATAATACTTTTAGTGCAACAGTAGGGTAAGTGTTGGATAGCGTAGGGCTAAAAATTACTATTCCCCCTCCAGTTAGTGCAATAGTAGGGAAAGTGTTGGATAGCGTAGGGGTAAAAATTACTATTCCCACTCCAGTGAGTGCAACAGTAGGGAAAGAGTTGGATAGCGTAGGGGTTAAAATTACTATTTCCACTCCAGTAAGTGTAACAGTAGGGAAAGTGTTGGATAGCGTAGGGGTAAAAATTACTATTCCCACTCCAGTGAGTGCAACAGTAGGGAAAGTGTTGGATAGCGTAGGGGTAAAAAATACTATTCCCACTCCAGTGAGTGCAACAGTAGGGAAAGTGATGGATAGCGTAGGGGTAAAAATTGCTATTCCGATCTACCCCAAAACCCATACCCACCCTAAAACTTAAAATTCTCCATTACTAACCTTATAATGCGTTGTGATGACATGCGTTGTAATGGCATGCATTGTAATGACATGTGTTGTAATGGCATGCATTGTAATGGCATGCGATGTAAAGGCACTTGCATTGTAAAAGTTGCATTGTAAAGGCATTGCGATGTAATGCCTGCGTTGTAATGGACGTTTCCCGACCTGATGAGGAGTCAAAAATTTGTCCTGAGTACTTTCCTTGACAGCCTTTCGACCTTTCTCCTTCCCTTCCTGGAGTGAATAATTCAGCTTTCCCACCCCATGTATGATGGTGGGCAAGTGAGTCATTGAGCGATGTGGGGTCTACTCCGGGGTTGGGGGCTGCCTTAGCATTAGTGGTGACCCTTATGGACAGGGACACTGAGATGTGAAAGAGCAGTTGGGTTTTGCCCATGCCCCTGTCATGCTTCATACCATTTGGTGATTGGGCCTCTAAACTATGAGGGTGATTTGATATCAGGGTGCCACACTCTGAGTAGTTTTAATAAGACGAACGTTATGTAAACTGAAAAGATGGCCCAGACAAATGCGCAAAGTGTTTCAATCTCACTCAAAGCTTTCTAGGCTCTGCGAACCAGGCAGAGTTAATCATTCTAGGAACCCCTATGGTGCACAAACTGACATCGAGGAGTCTCAGTGATGACACGTTGATGTAGATGCCCATCAAAACCCAAGGAAGAACGTAGGAAGGAAGGCGTTGTTAGGTGGTATTGAACCACTGTCGAGCAAGTGGCAGATCTTCTTGGTCCAAGCTACCTGCTCTGAGATTTTCCCCACATCTCGCATCTTGTCTGCAAGTGCCACCTTGGACCAAAGCGGGCAGTACAGCCTGGGGGCAGGCGTTTCAAGAGGGTGATACATGGATAACCTTGAGTTGAACTAATGGGATATCTTACACTATGAACTGGTGAGATCACTTTTTCTAATGAGAACAATCTGATCTACGCTCAAATATGGTTAAGGATAAAACTCCTCAGACCGCCCGTCAGGGGAATCTTGACAAGTTTACTGGAGCAGCTTGTGGAAACTCAGCAACGTGGACAGACAGATTAAAAAGGTGGAGCATGTGATAACCCGCATTCCACAGACCTTATATTGCAAGCCACTCAATCCTCCAAGGAAGCACTTGAAACAAAAATTGCAGAAGTGAGGTCTGACATATCATTGCTTAGAAAGGAATCAGAGAAATGTTGTGTGAATGATCCCTGCAATTGAAACAAGAGTGGCAGAAACAGAAGATTCACTTAAAGATATTAAACAAAAGCATTCCACTGTGTCAGAAATAACGAGGGCTTTGGAAGTAAGAGCTGAGGACACCAAGGGCCGCACCTGGCGCAACAACCTCAGTTTGCTGAGGTTCCCTGAAAATATTTAATGTAGGAAACCTAGACCCCTTCCTAGCATGTTGGATCCATGAGTGGGTTCTCAAGGAAAAACTGTCACTGTACTTCATCATTGAACTAGCTCACTGAATTTTGGCTCACACCTGGAGCCCACCACTCGTTAGAGTCATTATGAGGCCAGGGGCGAAATCCTGGTGGCTGCCAGAAGGGCAATACCTGTGGAATATGAATCCCACTGCATTATGATTTTTCTGGACTTTACACAAACATGATTAATAATTGCAAAAGTCATTTGAGGAGGTTAAGAGGAAACTTAAGGCCATGGATCGCTTGCACATGATAATGTTCTCTGCCAGGCTGAAGGTCTTTTTCCAAAATCACACTTTCTTTTGCAAGACTCCACAGGAAGCATGGGAATGGGAAGAGGACAGGCCAAGGGCGGGGGGGGGGGTGGGTTGTTCCAAAAGCCCAAAACAGAGACAGTGACCTCCCAAAGGCAGAACCAGATACCAGATTGACTTGTTGAATCACAGAAAGAACAGCAATGCCAGAGTCGGGAGAATATTAGACAATGGCCAGGGAACACACATTATTGAGGATTAAAATACGCTCCTGGCTAATGCAATGGAGACAAGCATAGCAGAGTAAAATATCTGTTGAAGATTAGGAGGGGGGGTTCAACACCCCACATATTTGAGAACTACATCCATAAAGTGCACTCCTTCTCTTTTTATAAGCCTACAGGATGGTAGGAGGGGTTCCCTTAACCCCATACTATATATTAAGGTATCTAGTGGCCTACAATACACAGGGGTCTTGCTAGGCATTTGGGACACCCTCTTTGATCTAGAGTTTCTGCCTGCATCCTGTGATGCCCTCAATTGTACTAGTTCTAGGGATGTTTTTCGCATTCCTGTTGAGGGAGGGTGAGGGTAGGCAAGTTGAAGGGCGGGATCTGAGGGGAGGTTTTTGTTTTCTTACCATCTTTTTCCTGACCTCCCTAGTTCAGCGTCTTGGCAGGAGTTACCAACAGATGCTTCACTGTTTGAAGTATGGGGTGGGAGGGGTGAGTTCTTTTAGGCACACTCAGTTAATATAGTTTAGACACCCAGGTGGGGAATATTTTGGTAAAGGCAGGAATAATAACCCCCTAAAATTCTATGGTGGATGACTGTCTTTACATGTGACCTTTGAGCACAGTCATTTGCATCTCCTGGAATGTAAACAGACTCCTTAATAAGGTCAGAAGAGGGGGCATTTTAAGCACCTCTAAACAGTATGGGGTGGACATACTCTTGTTGCAGGAGATGTAGCAGTTGGGAGATCTTTGCCCATGTTTTAAGACCAATGGCTTTATTCCAGCTTCTCACTGTGGTTTCTAAAGGACTGGGTGAAGACCATATCTGTACATGCCAGAGGTCTCTCTGATCATCCACAATTGGAGCTGCAGTTCAATGGCAAACCGCTAACTGCCTTATATAGATGGCAGACGAGCCCCTGCTAGCCGAGAAACCTAGAGATCAGGGAATAACTAGTGGAAGAGAAGACAACATTCTGAAATAAACCAGAGTACAGTTGACTAACCTGTCATCTGGGGGAAGCCTTTAAGGCTTTAATGAGAGGGAAAGTCATTAGGTTTGTTTCCAATTAAAATAAAATTAAATAACATAACACTCACTCAACAAATTAGAAGTGTAGTCCTCCAAGCCAAAAGAGAATATAAATCCAATACATTGAAAGATAATTTAAACAGGCTTACACAAGCAAAACTACACTGTGAACAGACAGAACATAGCTTAGACAGAACACAGCGTATAAGATGTGGCTGGCAACTCAGTGCAGATTATATGACCAATGTGACAAAACACGTAAACTGAGTCATTGACATATTAACAAGATTTGCGATAGAGAGTGAAACCTACATTCCCAACTGGAGAAAGTAGCCACTATCTTTGTACTGGAGTGTAGTGACTTATACCAGCAAACTACCCTGAACTCACCTAATCAACTCAGAGAGCACTTACTTTCTGCATACATGCTAGATTGCCCGCAATGGGCATGTCACAATTACATGAACCATAAATGTAAATGAAATATTGAAAACTATTGAATGGCAAACCCTGGGACTCAACGGTTTACCCTCAGATTTCTTTAAATGCCTTGCTACTCTATTGATGCAAAACACTATTAGATGTATTTTAGTGGGTTAGAGTAGAGAGTAGTGGAGCCTCCCTGTAAAACTTTGAGATGCCCACTCTGTGTGTATCATTATGGCCCCAAAAACATTCTGGCTTTATATTGCCCAATTTCTTTAATTGATATGGAGGTCAAACTTCTGGCCAAAACTCTTGCCAAAATATTGGCATGCAGACAAGACTTGGGTGCTTGAAAGGGAGATTTGAGCCACTATCTGTAGCATTGGGTATTTGGGGGTTGGCCTTACCACAATGGAGGAGAAGGCCTGAACTGACAAGATAATCCATTTGCTTGATGGTAGTTACAGCGACACATGTCTGTATGGTTCTCCCTCTGCCGCCCGAGAATCAAATTCGCCAAATGCTGCAAGTCAACATACGACAGATGCTTAGCTAGGATTGATCCTGTTTCCTACTATTGGACCACTCCACACACGCAAAGATCCAATGCAGCTCTGGCATATGGCGCAGAGCTGTGGGTCCTAGGAAAGAAGCCCCTGATTAATTTCCTATATTGTGAAAAACTCCCATCAGTAGTGCCACCTGCAACAAAGGTGGTATGTGAGATATATTTATGGCCTCAAATAAACACTGGCTTGGCTGACAGGCTTGCGGAGCAGACCACGTTATGGTTTGGAACCACTTTTCAAGGGAAGACCACCCTGGATGGCTTCGACGATGGAATCATCTTGGGATATATACTCTGAGAGACGTGAGTAGTGGTGGCATAAAGAAATCATTTTTAGAAATCAGAGAAGAACACAGGTTATCACAAACCCAGTGCTACAGATACCTCCATTGTTAACATGGGGCCATGCCTTACATATCACACCTCAAGATATTCTCATAGTTTAGTCCCATGGATGCAAAACTGGTGATATCTGCCCTCCCTCTAATGGGGAAAGTATCCCAAATATAGAAAACTCTAGTGATTAACCAATTTTTTAAAACTGAGGAAGTGGATATCAGCTGTTTTGACGATGAGGAATGGAGGTTTGTGCTTATGGTTCTACGTGAGGTGAAGAGGTATGCCTGATTATTACTAGCCAAATCAGAACTTGCAAGATCCCCCAATTTTGGGCCGATGCGTGTGAGAAAGTGAATTATTAATTTGGTTGGATAATAGTCTACCACAAGTAACACAGTCACTAACCTCTTAGGTCCAGTCAAAGGTTTCTTTAATTTAGTCCTGAGCTCCACCGCTCGTAGCTATTGCACAGAGTAGACAGGCTTAGCTTAGAGAAAATGTATAAAGCAATTAGGACTACTAAAACAGATAAAAAGTAAAAAACATAACAATAAAAATCCCACTCCAATTTATATACAAAGAAAGAAACTTTTAGTAAGCAAATTTAAACCAAAAGAACAAAAATCCAAAAAGGAAAACTGGAGATATGAATATTTAAAGATTTAAGCGGAGAAGTGGCAAAATAAAGTAATGCACCAATGATAGTCAATGGTGGTTTTAGACCAGGAACAAGGTGCAATTTCAGACCAATCACGGTGGAGCCCGGGACGGATACACCAAGTGGATTGGTCCAGGTGAAAGTCTGGAAGCCAAAAAGTTTGGGAAGTTTATGTCCCACTGGTCTCAAGGAAACATTTTATAAAGTTTCTAAACTTTCTTCTAGTGCCCAAACAACAACAGGAGTACACTTCAAAGGCCCCTGAACCTCAGGGGAGTTACTTAGATAGCAACATTACAAAATAAAATAAAAATTTCGAACACTCACCCCCAGTCGCAGATCTGGGTTTAATCTATTGTTATTCTGATCGCCACGTCACCCCAGTTTGGACCCAGCCATATGCAAATCAGTCTTGACCCTGCTTCCCATGGGAACAGTCCAGCACAAACTGCCAAGCCAGGTCCTCCCTGGACCGGAAACAAGCATCCTGGGACCGGTTTTGGGGTATCACCCCATATCAGCCGGACTAGCTTGAATCCAGTGGTGCAGCGAGCAATGGACCCACTAGTGTTGAAACTTTTCAAACACTCACCCCCAGTTACAGATCTGAGTTTAATCCATCGTTATTTTGCTCACCACATCACCCCAGTTTGGACCCATCCATATGCAAATCAGTTTTGATCCTGCTCCCCATGGGAACAGTCCAGCCGAACTGCCAAGCCAGGTCCTCCCTAGACCGGAAACAAGCATCCCAGGACTGGTTTTGGGGTATCACCCCTCATCAGCCAGACTAGCTTGAATCTAGTGGCACAGCGAGAAAGGGACCCATGTCTGGGCCAACCCTTAGCCACTTAGGGTGCACATAGCAACATCACAAAATAAAATTATGCTTTAGGGGTCAGAGATCATAGACTGCGGGCCGGACAGCAGTTTCCTAGAATGCAGAGTCTATAAACCAACAATAGAATTCAGCAAAAAATTCAGGTGACCACTCAAAAAGGGTTATTTTCTCGTAATTCGTAATCGTAGATTCTTAGGCCTTTCATAGGCTTATCCTGGGTTAGCATTAACTAAAAAGCAAACTGCTCTCTGAGCCCAACCAGACATCACATCATGATCCGAGACCTCACCTAAAGTATTTCCTTTCTCTATCAAGCACAACATTTTGGCAACTGGACCTAAAGCTTCTAGTACCTTGTACTGGGATGAGGCTCATGCCTTAGCTACTCCTTTTCCAGGATCCTTAACCCCCCCCGCCACCCCCTACCCAAATAGGGAAGATCACAATCTTAGGATTTAAATTTGCCCTATAGATGCCCTATTTGAGATTACATGTTTAGGATGTTCCACCCTCATTTTCATCCTTGCAGCCCTCTCAACAGATTCCTTAATCTTGGTCTTAATGTATTCATACAAATATGAGGGATGACTATTCTGAAGATTTCAGAAGTTGAATAAGTCCATGCCCAAACTTAGGGGAGCCCCTGCATCCATAATCACAACCATAAGTGTATCTCCAGGATTGTACTTCTTTGCAACATTAATTGCCCCATCATCACCATTGTAATAAAATTCATTGTAATACAAATCATAAACTGCTTGGCCATCCAGAATTTCAAATGCTCGTTAACACAGACCCTCAGTCGTACCCATTATTTGGTCTTACCAATTGCATCGTAAGTCATCCCCCTGCGGAGCAGAACCACATTGAAAGTTTTCACCCCCATGTTCCTGGGTGGAATCCATCATTATATGCTTTACTTTGCCTGCCAAGATGGCGGATGTGTCTGCCTAGGTCTCCGAGTAACGGCCCGACCACCGTCATCCATCCTAACCGGTGGGGCCCCAAGACCGAACAGAGTAGTGAAGACCTGCCAGTGACTCCCTGGCAGACTTCAAAAAGGCCAGTGCTAGTGAGCGGGAGGGGCACGAGGCAGCAGGATGACACCCACCAGATCCGCGACCGCGTCTGACATGGCGGCACCTGGTGACGGCCCCGGAAGGAGGACGGGAAGCCGAGGTGCCCCAGCCGACCTGCCACTGTCCCGCAAATGGAGGACCACCCCCCAGGACCACAACGTTACCGCTACCAGCCTGAGCCCCATCACAAGTGGAGACCGTAGAAGACCCGAGGTGAGCCAGTTCACCCCTTACCTCACCCTGACACTCGGCACCAGGCCTCGAGGTGAGGGGAGGGATCCAGACCCCAGGGAACAGCTACTGGGGTGCGAGGCCACATGAGTGACAGGAGCCATAACTAAGACCTCATCCACTAACCTCCCCCTTAAGGTCTGCATTTTCCAGCAATTCCGACTAGGACTGCGTACAGTCAGAACCACCGGTCCCTGGGGCAGAGGCAGAGACCGGGGAGTGTGGCGGACAAGGGGAATTATGACGTAAAGTTCCTCCCCCACCGTAAAGAGATTAAGGGGGTAACAAAGGAAAAGAACAACAATAAAATAAAATAAAACAAAATAAAACCAAGTCCTCCCCAGCAATGACACGGTCCGTGGGGACTCCCCCCCTGGTAGGACACAGCGAAAGCCCACACAGACCGGGCAAAGTGTCCCGAGAAGAGACAGCCTCCCAACGGCCAAAGTCTCAAGTTACAAGCCCATTCATAGCTGGCGCAGAGAAGCCAGGAGCACTCACACCTGAAAGAGACCCTTTTTCGAGACCAGGCCCCCACAAGACTCCGCACCTGCAGTGAACACACAAGCCCAACAAGCAGTAGCCAAGACACCGGATGTCCCCCGGAGGCCCAACAGAAGCTCCGAGACAGGGCATAATCCACTTCGGTGACTGAGCGCACACCAACCGACAGGGGTAGAATGCGGCTGGACGGTTCCACAAGCCCCCCAGGCAAATTATGGGGCGACTGCGCTCCAACATGGGGCCTCAGACACCGGCCTCGATACGGCATTCTTCCCTGGTGGCTACCGATCAACACACCGGCGAGGGGACAACGGCCACGCTGTCGATGTCAGACAAGCTGGATAAGGTTCTGGCTGCAATTGAACACTCTAGGGCCACAATGGAGGACAGATTCGGAGCCCTAGCCACCGATCTCAGTCTTTTAAGGGATGATCACCGTAAGCTGGCCGACAAGGTGGCAGACAGTGAGAAAGCCCTCTCCACTCTCCAGCCCCTAGCCAAGTCACAGCAAGAAGCCTTAAGAGAACTCCAATCCTGGTCTCTTTCCTGGAGGGGAGAAAGGACGATTTGGAAGGATGCTCCCGGAGAAGCGATATCCAGGAGCTGAACTTACCAGAGGGGACAGAAGGGCCCGACCCCATTGGATACGTGGAGGCATGTTTCAAATCATTCACCCCGGCCTCAGAACTAACAACTTTCTTCTCAGTGGAAAGCGCACATCGAGTCCCGTCACGACGGCCACCAAGCTCCTCCACTTCCGAGACAGAGACGCAGTTCTGCGGGCTGCCAGACAGAATGGACCCATCCATGTGGAGGACAAACATGTGATGCTCTTCCCAGATTACTCCGGGGTGGTGCAACGCCAGCGAACCTCCTTCCTGGAGATAAAATGCCTACTCCGGCAAAAGGGAATCCAATACTCCTTGCTCTTCCCGGCATGACTCAAGATTCTGCACAAGGGGATTACCAAGTTCTTCACGGACCCAAAGGAAGCGTACAATTGGATGGAACTTCACATACAAGACAGCATGCATCGGAAGGCCGCACGAAATACACGAGAACCCCGGAGCAGGCGTTGACGTGGGAAGAAAACCCAACAGCGACCCAAATCTCAACCCAGAGGCTCCACCACAGGACCCCCCAACCTAGAACAAATTATTGCGGAGCGCTAGAGGGCCCTGCAGGCAGCTGCAGATCTGGGTCGGTCACAGTGAACTCGGACAGTGAGAGTGGCCCGCACATCTTCAAGTCAGTGGAGGACTCTAGCGACACCAGTATTTCCTGTGCGGACTCGGTAACTCCGCCACTTATAACTCCCTAAACAGAGGACACACTTCTCTGACAGACATTTGCAGTCACTCGAGCGTGCTCTCTCCTCCCTCACTCTTTGCAGCTCCCCCCGCCCCACCTCTAGATGATCATGCCAGACCATCACCATGCTCAGACTCCCAGCAACACAGTTTCAAGGAGCTCTAGGCCCCACCGGCTGACCATATATAGTTACGGGCCACACACAATACAAGCCTCTGGTACAAGCACACACAGCCCCCACAGTACTCCTGCACCATGTTTAGTTTGGATATACCACCAGTTGTGGTAGACCCGCAGAGTTGGGACCAGGTCCCTACAAGGTTACTGTCCTTCCCCCAGTTTCTCTCCAACATCACAACCACAATGGGTGGGCAGCACAACTATTCACTACCAGCTATACCCAGGGCAGGAGCAAGGTGTGCCAAAGGGTCCCCCCATACCCCTCCCCAACCATAGTTAATACCTCATCATGGCCTCTGTCACAGATACTAGTTTCCTCACCCTAAACGTAAGGGGGATGCACACAGCACGTAAACGTTACGCTGTATACTCCTACATCAAGCGACAACAAGCACAGATAGCCATGCTACAGGAAACGCACCTCACAAAGGGCGAACTAGAACGCCTGAGTAAACGTTGGCGAGGCACTATTTGTGCTACCACATACTCACACGGTGCGATGATTTGGTTCAGACCAGGGGTCCCATTCCAGGAAACCTGCAGGGTGGTGGATACAAAGGGGTGATACGCGCTCATAGAGGGGGTCCTAGAAGGCCAACCACTACTAATAGGCAGTATATATGCCCCGAACACTGAGCAGGGAAAATTTTGGGACTCCCTGTCAGAAGTCCTAGCCCAGTTCACAACATCACCCTGGATCCTAGGGGGAGACTACAATTGTGTGCTGGACCTCTCCTTAGACAGATCCCACACCCCTGCCCCATCACTCTCCGCCTAATACACAAACGGAGCGCTACCGTTCCTGGGCAAACCACTGGTCACTTATAGAGGCTTGGAGGAGCCGACACCCAACAACCGAACTTTACTCCTTCTACTCCATCCCCCACAATCTGCACACACCTCCTAACCCTTAAGTGGTGCCCCCCTCCCCCCGGTCCCCTGTTGGAAATTGCCACAGGATTGTCTAGAAGATACAGTATTTCACAGTGACCAAGAAAACAGCCTCTATGGCTATTTTGCGGCGAACGCCCATACAGCATCCACTAGAATGCTAGAATGGGATGCTTTTAAGGTGGTCATCAGGGGGGCTTGTTTCAGACAGATAGCAGGAGTCTGCAGGACGCTCAATCGTAATCTATTAAAAACTGAGAACACACTGGTGGTTATGACCATGGCCGCGGATGCGGGAACGGCGTCCCCGGCTCAGGTCGCGGAGGCCAAGATGGCATATGCAGAAGCATTAGTAGATTTACGATGGTACAACTTCAAAGCATACGCGGCAAGGACACACAGAGAAGAGGACCGGTCCAGAGCACTCCTGGCCTGGTTAGTCCGTTAAAACACTGACAATCGACCAATAATGGAAATAATCGGTCCCGCTGGGGTCATGGCCCACTCACAAGCAGATATCCTGCAGATCTTCCATGACTATTACGCCAGGATGTATGGGAGCCCAGGGCAGAACTGCCAGAAGCTGGTAGACCGATTCCTTGCTCCCTTAACCATACCCCAAATCTCGACACAGCGATCACTTCCACAGATGTGAAACAAGCAATCCAGGCCCTGGTGCGAAACAAGGCCCCCGGCCCAGACGGCCTGCCGTTAGAATATTATAGTACCTTTTCTGCACTACTGGTGCCATGATTAGAAGAAATGTACGAGGCAGCACTGAAGGGAGGAGAACTCCTGGGCTTGCTGCGTGAATCTCTCTTGGTATCATTCCTAAAAACCCGAATGAGATCCGACGTTACCGACCTGTTATCGGCCGATAACACTGTTGTCAGAAGATTGTAAGATCCTCAGTAAGATACTGGTGGACCGATTCGCCTAGGTCCTCCCGACATTGATACACCCGGATCAGTGCGGGTTTGTCCCGGGCAGAAACACCTCTCAAAACATCCGCCGACTGTTCCACGTCCAGGATCAGGTCCAGGACCGCTACCCTCAGGCCGCTTGCCTGGTCCTGGACCTGGAGAAAGCCTTTGATACCCTGACCTGGCCGTACCTTTTTGAGGTGCTTCGGCGAATGGGGATAGATTCTACCCTGCTGGCATACACGAGGCTGCTGTATACGAAACTCACATCCCGAGTACATTTGGGCCTGTACATCTCGTCCCCCTTCCGGGTAGGAAGTGGCACACGACAAGGATGTGCTCTTTCCCCCCTGCTATTTGCCATGGCAGTGGAGCTCCTGGCGATCTGCATCTGCCAAGAGGGGGAAGACTGGGGTATCCCACTAGCAGGCACCACCCACAGTGTGTCCCTGTGCGCAGATGAACTGCTGCTTTATGTTCGAGACATCACATCATACCACAGCCCTATCTGGACCACACTCACAGACTTCGCGGTCACAGCGGGCTGAAAGTTAATTAGGCGAAGTCCACTATTTATCCACTGAGGCTGGACCTCACCCCGCGAGAGGTACCCGCAGGAGACTCTAGGCTCAACTGGACCACCCAAGCCCCTCGCTACCTAGGAGTCAAACTCTACCACTCCCCAGCTGACCTATATGAAGGCAACCACCGTAAAGCGCTGGCAGGCATAAGGGCCAGGGTAGGTTTCTGGAAGACGCTACATTGGCCCCAATAGATAGAATAGCCTTGGCAAAGATGATCATAGTGCCCCAACTCCTATACCACTTCGCCATCATCCCTGTCGTTCCTCCCCGCTCCTTTTTCCGAGAACTAGACTCCTTTCTTAGCTCTCTCATCTTGGGCAATGGTCATCGAAGAGTGGCACTAGCCAAGATGCAACTACGGACTGACCGCGGAGGACTGGGGGCCCCTTCCTTTGAAGCGTATTTCTTGGGGGCACAGCTCCAGTGGTTATCCTGCTGCACAGTGGGACGCCATATGGAGGAGACTATATCAGAGACAGGACCCCTACCAATACTGACACTCCATTGTTTACTTCTGCCAGGAGCCCAACTAGAGTCAACATACCCACTACAGGTAGCCGTGGCTCGTACCTGTATGCTACGACTTCATCACATGTCTCACGGAACCCCCTTCTACACCCCCTACTACCGTTAGTCGGCCTACCCCGGGGCGCAGGATATTATACAGCCCAAGTTATGCAGACCTGGAAGGACCACTCACTCCTCGAGATGGAGTCCCTGTTTGCAGATGGTCAACTTCTCCCATTCGACCAAATGGCGGAGGAAAGCATCCTTCCACAAGGACAATTCCTCCTCCACAGACAAATCATCTCAAGTTGTCACCAACTCTGGGACCTGTCTGAGGGGGAACCAGCAACGCACCCTTACTGCACACAATAATCCACATGGTCACAGGGTACCACTTAATCACCTGGCTCTATAAAGCCATACAAGAACTTACCGCCACATCACTGACTCCACTACGGCGCAAATGGGAGGAAGAACTAGAACGGCCATTGCACGACAAAGAATGGGAATACACATTAGAATGCCCAAAGAAAGTATCCCGAAACTCGCGGTTCAAAAACATACAATTCTCCATCCTACACTGCGCCTACCTCACACCGGCACGACTCCAGCGCTTTTAACCCAGAACACAGTTCCTATGCTCACGATGTCAGACCCCCAGTGCTACATTTCAACATATGTTCTGGAACTGCCCCACTATACAATCCTACTGGAGTACAGTACAGGAAATGCTACAGGAGATCACAGGGCTCGCTGACATTGACACATGGGAGGTCTGCACACTAGGGGTGTTCTGACACCAGAAACACCACAAGGTCCAAGCGCGACTTGTCTCGCTGGCTCTCCTAGCAAAGCGAGGGATCACTATGCATTGACGGGCTCCGACAGGGTCTCCGTTGACGGCCTGGACAGGAGCAGTCAGCAAATGGGGTGCAGCAGAGGAGGACCCGATCAGTCATAAAGAGGTGCGGGGAGGGCGCTGGCACCGTATCTCAACAGAATGGGCCACGCTTCTGCACCACTTCCGACAAGTCATAGCAGACGCCCAGCTACCCTTGGCATAACCAGCTCCCGCGGGGGCCCCCGGTCGGGACACATCAGCCGAGACCCCAGAGAATCCCCGATACTGTAGAGACACCCCCGCACAATGCAGGCACATGGACTACCATTACGCCTACAGGGTCAGATGCCCCTCACAACATGCCCAACCTTGCGAGGCCCACAGTATAGCCTCCAATATTAAGTGCACTCCCGCCCACACACACACATCCCCGCCCCTAACTACCTATCCCCGGTTCTAATCCCAAGTTAGTAGATAGTAGACTGCACCAGTAGTTCCACACACCGGATATATTTCAGAAAGGACAACCCCTTCTGAGGTGCACCAAAACACAATACAGCACCCCTCAGATCTTATCTTACTTTCAGCAGACATGCTTGCCAACCTATAACCTCGCTACCATGTCTGTATTACAGTTGGTTAAGTAACATGTATGTGAATTATATGTATGACACTGGATGCTGAACCTGTAATCTGAAAAACTCAATAAAATGGTTATAAAAAAAAGAAAAAAAAAGAAGAGGAGACAGTACTTTGATGGCAATTAGGAAATCGCAAAACGGCATGTATGAAAGTGTGTTGAACACTTTCTGCGATTCCTAGGGGGTCGCAAATGACCTACCTCATGAATATTAATGAGGTAGGTCACAATTTGCGACCCCCTAGGAATCGCTAAAACACAGGGATGGTGGCCTGCTGGAGTCAGCAGACCACCATGTCCGTGATTGCCTTGCGCTGTCTGGAAGATCTGTTGTATGTACTTTGTGGGATCTGGAGATCAGCCCCAGGACTTGTCTGCTTCCACCTTTGCTTAGGGACTTTTTTTCTGTTCAACTGCCTCTATTTAACTGTCTTGATAGAAAACGACCAGTAGAGGTCATAAAATACCAGAAAACTACTTTCTGCTTGTTCAGCTGCCTCTAACTAACTATCTTGATAGAAAATGACAAGTAGAGGTCAATAAAATACCAGAATTGCTTTCTGCTTAGGGACTTTCTTTTTTTATTTTTCTGGCAACTACCTCTATTTAACTTTTTTGATAGATAACAACCAGCAGAGGTCAGTAAAATACCAGAATCACTTTAGCATTCCCTAGATTCCAGGCCATAGAAACTTGTCTTCCACAACGACCTGTAGACAATAATATTTTTTTCAAATCTTGTATTTTCAGTGATATGACCACCGAAGGGGCTGATTTTATATTAAAAACAGAGCTTTTGACAATACAATTTCCCGCTGATAAGCAGTATTTCTCTCCATGTGCTCCCATACCTGGCGTGTTCCGCAGTTTTGTGCTTACTTTCCCTCCATGTTAAAGAACAGTAGATGTTTCAGCACCCAGGCTAATGTGCTGCATAGCTAAATACATATAAGGGCCCAAAGGTGAGACCGATTGCACTGCAAATGCTTGTTTTTTTAAATACAGCCCGTTTTCCTTGAATGAAAATGGGTTGCATATAAAAAAGAAAAATGAAAAGTTTTCTTTTCATTTTTTAAGTGCAGGCAGTGGACCGTGGGACCACTGCCTGCTCTTAAAAAATGCTTTTACAAACATTCCCAAAGGGAAAGGAGTCCCTTGGGGACCCGTTCCCATTTGCGAATGGGTTACCACCTACTTGAAGTAGGTGGTAAAATGCAAATGTTTTGCGACCGCATTTACTGTCACAAAACATTCATACATACCGATGCGATTCAGTATTAGGAAGGGACGCCCTAAACACGCCCCTTCCAAATACCGAATCGCAAACCCAAATTGCGATTCGGTAACAGGTTACCGAATCGCAATTTGGGTTTGATACATTTGAAAAGCCTTTTTTCCGTTCGCAAACGGGCCGATTCGCAGAATCGGACCGTTTGCGAGCTAAAAAAAGGTACATACATCTGGCCCTATATGCTTTACTTTCATTACTCTCTTGACACCTCGTGCACTGCCTTCCACCTGCTGTGGAGGATTACTCTCATCTGTAGGTGTTAAAGAGTTTGATTTGGCAGTTGTAACAGAGTTGTCAATAACGGTAGGCCCATTTTGAAAGAAGAGGAGACAGCTTAATATATTGAGTTGGACACCGAGGTGCCCAAAGAAATCACAGTTTCCTTCTAAAAAACTCCTCCTCTTCAGGTTGAGACATATTACAGCTGCAACTTTTTCCATGCAAGAGAAAAGTCCAGATAAGCACCCATGGAGTTGATCCCTAACCGACATATAATATGCTTGTGTTATCAAGGATAATTATAATTGTAATTGCATTTATATAGCACTTATTACCCCTGACAAAGCGTCAAAGTGCTTTTTTCGGCGAGTAGCACGCTACTCTGGTACCCAAAAAAGATTAGTGGTGAATTAG
Source organism: Calotriton arnoldi (assembly GCA_963921515.1). Lineage (NCBI taxonomy): Eukaryota > Metazoa > Chordata > Amphibia > Caudata > Salamandridae > Calotriton > Calotriton arnoldi. The sequence goes on along the minus strand of CAWUFW010000995.1, from coordinate 3,260,826 downwards.
TATAGGGAGATATGAAATTAATTTGGGCGGTGGACATGTGAGTTTGTTATTTGGATTGAAAAGCATAGTGGAGGGATAGAAGAGGAAAGGGTTAGCATTTATATAGCGCCTGCTAGCCCTTATGAGGGGTCGAAGCACTTTTCGGCGGGTAGCACGCTACTTTGGAACCCAAACAGGATTAGTGGGAATTAGTATAGGGAAATTTGAAATTTATTTGAGTGGTGGACAAATATAATAAAGATTTAAAACAACTGAATTTCCCTGCTCAGAAAACCGTAAACAATTGCATTAATCAAACAAATTACTTACATGTTAAGAGGTAGCATACAAACATTTGTATCAGGAAAAATTAGCTTTATATCTACAATATAGGGTGAAAACAAAAACGGCAAGAAAAGGCCCATCACTGCCCCCACTTCACTCATGAGAGAGGTGCTACAAATTAACAAGTGAACGAACTCCTTGACAGAAAAGGCTGCATGTGCAGCAGAGCTTGTGTATTAGATTAAACATATTAACAGTTTAAATAGAGCTACATCTGGGACAATGAGATACAAATAAGCAACTCCAAGGCAGATGTGACCTTTTAACCTCACACCTCCTACATGGATACAAACTATCCTGAAAAATTAAAGAACACGAGTGCTGAAGCTCTGCTAAGAAATACAAAGTGTCTAAACCAATTGAAAGTCAAACACTCGAGAGCACAGATAAGCTCTACAGTAACCATACCATTTAAGCACAGAATAGTAATATAATAAATGCAAAGCAAAAGACACAGATTCAACATTAACTTAACTCCCAAGGAGCAAGAACATTTCTTTTATGTTATTGTTCCCTACTTGAGAATGCAGGGTTGTGGGAAATGTAGTGTTTCTTTGCTTGTGCTGTGTAAATAAAGTAGGATAAGAGATTGCATAATAGAGCTTTCTGTCTGGTGATAGAATTTCTGCAAAACATATGTTGACATGTGTAAATCTTGTGCTTGTAGTGATTTTGATCTTCTTTTTTAGACAGACAGCATAGAAGTGTAGAATTTTAAAATTGCATTTTTACTGTGATGCAATTGAGAGTGCTTCCATGTTAAATGTATTGTACTGTGATACAAACGCTCCATTATGTTTAGTTTTTATGGTTTTGGATTTCACGCTAGCCTGGCGCTTGTTCTTGGCAGTGGTAGCTGCCTTCAATAAACAAGCATTGGCATAGCCAATAGGTCTCGCCTTTCGGACCTTATAAGTGTTTAGCCATGCAATTGTGCTGCATAACTAAATACTTATAAGGTCCCAAAGGCAAGACCTATTGGCTATGCCAATGCTTGTTTTCTTTCCGAGGGTGGGCAAGGACGGAAGCCCTCCCCCCGGCCAGCCCCTCCCCCTTCCCTCCACAGTTGTTGCACATTAGTTGCAAACACCGCAAAGAACCTAATGAACGCCTAATTGCATTAGAAACACAAATTACCAGGAGTGTGTGGAATGCCTGTCTCGCAGTTGGGACTCGACACAGGCTTGAAAGACAACTGGCAGGTGGTGTCCTGCTGTGGGTGGTCAACTTGCACAGACCCTCCAGTGTTCCTTACACTTCACCCGCCCCCACCCAACAGCATTCTCCAGGCAACCCCATCAACTTCAAAGACTTTGCAGTGTGCGTTGGATTCTCCGTAATCTACTAACCACTGGCAAGACACCAGTCAGTGTGGGGTGTGGCGTACGGTGCGTGCATTGAATTAAAGCGCTTCAAAGCCTTGTCAGGGGTAGTGAGCGCTATATACGTGCAATTACAATACATTTACGTAGAATCTGGTAGAGCAATTCTGCTTTGTTTCTGCCATTTTAACATGTACCGTAACGTTGGACTGCGGATGTAAATCATTTTTAAAAAAAAAGCCTTTAGGGTACAGGGCACTTATTTCCGGGTTGCGAGCCCTCCTTTGGCACTGCCCCTGTGAGAGGGCCTTTATGCTCGCGTTGGAAGTTAGCTGCCCAGTTAAACGAAGGTATAAAGTAGGGCCATTCATTCGATACTAGCGTGTTATTACCCACCTCGCGCCCACCGCCTTAGGCACACGGTACAGTTGTGCCGGTGAGCTAATGGCCCGGGTCGATGTAATCACGGTATACGCTGACCTCTGGGGAGTGCAGTGGGAGCCCCTGCAGGACTGTGGGTTGCTGACCCCGGTAATTACAGGAGGTCAGATAGCGTTAATTAGTTTACAGTATACTGCATACAATCCCACATCCTCGCCTGCTCCCTCCCGGCTTTCCTTGGAGGGGTGGGGGCCTGGGCCCTGCTTAGCCTCAGTTGCTGCTCTGAATGGGAGGAGGGGCTCGCACGGCCCTGGTAATTAGGCGTAGGATTGTTTTTTTGTACAGGGGATGGGTGCTGGCCAAGTTTCCAAGGGAGAGAAAAGTGAGAATGGTTTTTCCACCGGTAAGAAGAGGACTGGTGTGAAGTTTGTGATTTAATTAAACACGTTTTATCCCGCCTTCTTCCTACCTCTTGGTAACCCGACGTTTTCTTAGGATCAGGTTTAATATGGCACTGAGCACTGCACCCCTTTATTGCCGCAAAACCTGTCGGTGACGTGGAGCTGAGGTGGGGAAGTGGGGAGGACTGGGGTCATTGAAGGCATCTGTTTGGCCATCTCCCGCTCGTTGAACAGCACTGGAAGCACAGCACGAGCTAGAGCTGGGCGAAACCAAACATGGCGGCCCTTCCCACTCGTCCTGTTTTTATTTTAATCATTGTATATGAGTGGAAATCTTGAAACGAGCGGGAGGAAGGTGAGGTGGGCATGATGAAGTAGTGCCATGGAAAGAAAAACAGACAAAAGGCGGACACCAGAGCCAGCAGCCTCCAGAAACAATTAAAACAAGCATTGGCCGCGCTGCCGTGAAACTGACACGGCCGCGCGGCCGTGAAAGTGAAAGTATTGGTGAGTAAGCGGGTTTTGGAAGTGCAAACAGTGGCTTTTGCTGGCGACCAGCTTGCGTTCACGCGAGCGCCCAGATGGCGAGGGAAGCCATATGGCGCTTGATCGCGCGTGCACGCTCGCGTGAACGCAGGCTAGTCGCCAGCAAAAGCCACTGTTTGCACTTCCAAAACCCGCTTACTAAAACCCTCGCCAGAGCAGCGCATGCGCTGGCTCAGGCGAGACCTAAAAATGGTGGGGCACGAAGGAGCTACTCACCATAAACTCGAGCTGGAGCTCGACCGCTGCAGCACTTCTCCATTCCACGAGCAGGAAAAGGAAGGACTTCCTTCCAGCTTGTGGAACAAACACCAACCAATACTGGAGCTGCTTTCATGCTGTAAAAGCAGCTCCAGGATTGGTGGTAGCATGCTCACCCAGTGCTCATTTTGAGGATGGGGGCCTGTGCCAGCAATCCCCTGGCTGGTTTACAGCCTTTAGCTTGCTGGGTCTACACCGCACGTTGGATAGGACGGCTGTGGACAGCCAACCAATCCGTCATGTGCAATGTAGACCAGAGCTGTAATCCTGCATTTACCGAATTTAGCCCCATCCCCACCCTCGTGCTGTACAGTGCACGAGCCGGTGCGGTGGCAAATAAAGAAAATGGCATTGAAATGCCATTTTATTTATTTGTGTTTGCTCCTGAGGAGGAGCTGTCCCTGGTTCTCGGTATGGTATTTGGGTATCCAGCAGCCGCGGTCCGTGCAGGTAACAGCGGTGGGGGGGTGGGGCTGCCTGGGGGATTTCGAGGGACGAGGACGAGGGAAAAGTAACTATTTATTTAATTTCCCCTCTGCATCGTCCCTCGAAACCCCCGGCCCCACTGCCTCACCACTGTTACCTGCACGGACCGCAGCTGGTATCCAGGGACAGTGGTCTAGTGCGGGACAACTGTGGCCCTGCTTTGGGGTGTAAGTGTGGACAAGTAAATAGATGGATCTGACGGACACTCTCCATGGCTGCTAGCATCCCCCTATCAAAAATGAATATTCTTCCAAACTTCCTATGTTTGCTCACCAATATCTCCATTCCTCTGCCATGCTCATTCTTTTGCTCCTTGTGCACTCAGCTATATATTGATACAGGCAGGAGGTCAGTCACACGTGGGATGGGATGTCCTTGCCACATGATTAGGGGTTTTGGGATCCATGATTTTGAGTTCTACATCGTTATTTCCCAGGCACAATATTCATGGCACTGATATCATCCTAGCACGTTCTTACCACATTTGGTTGTCAAATCTCACCTGCCATGTCCCTATGATCTTCGTTCGGTCCTTGTCACTCACCCAGACCTCATTCTAATGTAAATACCTTTGTGTGTTCTCATATTGTGTGGCAAATGAATCGCTGAACATTGTGCTGCTCACAGATGTCTTGCTTCGCCTTTCAGATAATACAGAATCTCCCACACGGTGGCTCAAACACACGGCGAAGCAGGAGACATAAACACAACAACACCTTTAGAAAAGGGTTTTATTTTACAAAAAGCAAAGACTCTCTTTTTAGAATAAGGCTTGGGGTTTTTATTTATGCAATGCTCTCTAACAGAAAGGCTTTCCCAGATGCCAAATGCACAACATTCAAATACACATAGAGATATATATTTATATGCCTGCAATAATAACACACTTGGTAAATGCAACAGTTAAATGCATGAATAATACTAATGAATAAACAAGCAGCAAATAATATGAGATAACACTCAAGAAAATATGCTAGACGTCCTGCAAGAGATCAGAAAGATATATACACTGAATCACAAAGAAAACACCTCAAATGATCAAAGCAACTGGCCACACATCACAATGGCAATAATCAAAACTCAACACTTCACCTGGTGCAAACACTGCATCATAGCCCACTCCTGACCGGGGGAATGAAACAGCCGGGGATAAGAGCCTCAGCAGCCAGGGTTCCGCTGTTCCGAAGTAGACGCGTCTGTCCCCATTCGGATTCCAAAATCCCGGTTTCTAAGTCAACAACCCTCAGCTTTATAATCTCAAAACACACACTAGAAGGTTCGAGAGTCTTCCTCCCCACGCCAAAGGAATCTTACTGGAACTGGCCAGCTTCCAAGCAAGCATTCCATGGCAGGAAGGAGTCTCCACGTCCCCTCTACATTCTCGCATGTTCCAGCCTTTATCTTGATGAAGGTCACGAAAGCCTTCCAGGGTACATTAAACAATCTCTCACAAAAACAATCCTTGAATGTGATTAACCCAAACAACTTGCAAGCGTGGCTATGCGCGCAGATAAAGCTCAAGCCAGGCAGAATTCAGGATGACATGAGGCCATGTCAAAGCCAATAGTAAGAAATTAATAATACTAACAAGGGTACAACACAATGCACATTTGTGCACTACTGCTTATAACACTGCACTTCGAGACCAAAAAGTACAATCCACACCTCTCTCTCTCTCATGCTTTCAAATGCACATCCCACACGTTCTGTTCTTGGCAAGGCTGTTCTACTCCGTGACAGCTCCCACTGAACGACTGCAAGATTACAAGAAAGAAACAATTAAGAGAAACAAGGCATATGCAGGACATCGTACATTCAGGCTAGGATAAAATAACACACCAAAGTCAATTAAAATAATGGTAGTCAAAGGTCATCACAGGGTGTCAGACCACAAGAGTGCCTCTAGCACTACAACAGACTAGGCTGATTTCTCTCAACTGTCACCATCATCTGATTCATTTCAATTTTCTTCACAGGGTGGCTTACACCCCTGCACATCTCAGGGGTTTGGCTTTGAGACAGATACCACATATGCTCACTGCACATACCCTCAACATGAGTTACTTCACTTTGTTTGGAAGTGCCTCCATCTCTTCCTACTGGCACGCCCTTCTGATTCACCCTTCTAGGACATTTGCTGCACTGGCTATACTGCTAGATAAGCGCGGAATAGTGATAGGCTGGTGGAGAGACCGGGTTCCTTGTACCTCCTACTGGCTTAGCAACCTTATCTATTGTAGTGGCATTTCTGAGACATACGCCTAATTGCTATATCTTCCGCAGGGTGGACTAAAGATATATTTATTCCCCTATGGACATATTTATTACACTCACCAGGGCTGATTCACAAAAGCATTTATGAGTACAGGAAATAGTATTAAAAGGAGTATCCTTTTACGCACCATTTCATACATTCACAAATCGGTCAGAAACATCCAACTCCCCATTAGTAAATTTGCAAAGAGGCACAGTTATTTATATTTGTACTAATTGTTTAGGAATATTCCCTGACTATTCTCATCCCAGTTTAAATGTTTTGGGGCCATGTCCCAAAGGCATGTAGAGATCTCAGGAGTACTACTTTGCATACTCTAAAATGCCTTCCTGAATAGGCCCCACCATCCTCTGGTGTCCCCTTATCTGATGTTTTTCTCCTGTCGGACTGCTGCTTGGGTTCATGTGTGAGACACCACAAAAGGAATGTATATGAATTGAAACTGTAATGTGAGGTTTAACACTATGAATAAAATGCTTTAAAAGCAATAAAAATGCTTCCAAATCAATAAAGAAGAATCTAAGGATATAAAACATTTTTTGACTACAGAGTGGTTACTGTTCTAAGAAATACATGAACAAAAATTTTACGAATTGGAGTGCAAAGTGGGGACGCTAGTCTTTTCCAGAATAACGCTTTCGTTGCGAGACACCACGGGCACACACTCGTTCTGAAACTCACAGCAACCCTGTTGAAATGTAAATGTCATGTATTCATTCTGCCAGTGTACTGCTCTATGTAAAGTTAGCATTCGCTGCACCATTTTGTATTCAGCCGCCATTTTGAGTCACGATCAAAGCTAATTTCTGTCTCACTCTGTCTACCTCAACAGAAAACAGCTACAATATTTTTTTTGTATTCCTCCAAGGTTGAGTTTCGCTGTACTAATAAATAGACTGTTTTTGCTATCGCATACCTTTCTCACTAGATAGGCCTGTACCCACCCTTAGAGCGGCAGGTACGGGCAGAGTAACCTTGATGCTGAGATAGCATGTACCCAGTCCTGGGATAGCAACTCATCTTTGAGTGTCTTCTTTGTTCACCAACTACCAACTGGAATCCGATCTGGGCGTGTCTTAATGATTCTGAATTGTACAATTTACGTAGACCTGGGGGTAGAAGTCAGTCCCTCTGCAGCAATCCAAGGAGGCTGGTCAGACCGGACTCCACTCGAGTGTATTACTAATAAATACTTTGGTTTGTATTCTCTACTGTCTTACCGACTCTTCATTTGTTTGGAAGGCTGAGAGGTGGTCACGAGTGACCCGGGTGGCCCTAATCGGGTCACTTCCTTCAACCCATCAGTGGGACACACATAAATGTTCCTTACTCCCTTTATAACTGGTGTTTTTGTGATCTAATAGTTATTATTGATATCTGAATTTTTTTGTATTTGCATTTTTTCTTAGTATTTATATAGCTCATTATACCCAAAGTTGTCAAAGTGCTAGCACTGGTGAGCAGAATACTACAGAGAAAGGAGACCAGAAATGCTACAATCATAGGAGGGAGAAAAGCCATGTTTTCAGTTGTCTACGAAAGGCTACATGAGATGTTAGACTCGTAATGTGGGTGGGAAGCGTATTCCACAGTTTAACAACTGTGTGGCACTCCAGACTTTTTCTAAAAATGTAGTATGCCATCAGTGTCAGATATTGACATAGTGCCTCCTGTTACAGGGGCTTACTGTCATTACTGTTTGTTCTTTATAAACCTGATAAATAAAGTTATATAGGGGTTCCAACCATACATATTATTCAGGTTATTTTTAAAGTATTTGAAATATCTGGACCTGCCAACCGAATAGTTCAAAGCTAATGCGCCACAGACTTTGAACATTTACTACTATTGACTTGTTTATTGAATTCAAAGTGCACTGGCACCTTCAGTTTTACTTTCAGAACACTTGGGGCCTGATTTAGATGTCGGTCGGAATTGCCTCTGACAGACACCGTTTCGGAGTGTGAACCGCCTGACCATAGGTTGGCAGTTTTGCACACCTCATTACAATGTCCGCAGCATAAGCTCCCATTGAGAAATGGAAGTTTGTGAAAATCCATGCATCGTGTGGCAGGCACCTCACGTTGCCTGCCACACAGTGCAGGGATTTTCAGGGGGGCACCATAGATGCCCCCCAGGGCCACAAACGGAGAGCCAGGTGTTAGAAGTGAATGTGTCCTTGCCCCATCCTCTATATCGTATACTGTGTTATGTTAGCATTCATGTAGCTATTTTATTTTGATCGCTATTGCGAATGTGTGGGACCAGTTCCTTCTAATATGGTGCAGGCTAAAGTTAGCATCTGAGACGCCATTTTCTGCCATGTAACCGCCATGATATGTTTTGATCGAAAGCCGGCCTCTGTGCCCCTCTCTGCTTGCCTCAGCAGAAGGCTGCTTTTCAGTTGTTCCCTCTTATCATATTCAAGGTTGAAACTCAGATGTACTAAATGAATAGTTTATTCTGCTTTCGCATGCCTATCCCTGGTTGTAGTTATGCTCCCACACTGGAGAGAGCTGAGACCGAGCAAGATGACCTTGGGAGCCTGATAACGTGTACCCATTCTGCAGGTGGTAGCTCATCCTTCTGTGCCTTCTTTGTTCAGCCTTTGCCCAAGCTGTATTTTTCCACCAGGGCGGGACTTGGGAGGTGTTGGAAAGCTTATTTTGTGTTACCAAGGGTCAGTGGCGGCTCCGCCATTGGGGTGTGGGGGCGTCGCCCCACTGCTTTCTCGCAGTGCGAGAAGCAGAAACATTTCTGCTTCTCGCACTGCAAGAAAGCAGAAGTGCCTGGAGTGCCTGGTTGGGGGCGGGCGGGTGGGCGGTCCTGCTCGAGGGCAGGGGGGCAGTGGCTTGCCCAATGTTATGGGCCCTGGCTGTTTGGTCGGTCCAAGGGCCGACCAAAGCAGTCATGCGCACTCTCCATTTTCTCTATGTAGGCTGTATGCAGCCTACATAGAGAAAATATCCTCCCTACAGGGGCCCGGCTGGGGCACTGCCCGTTGCACCGCACCAATCACAATGCTGCCATTGCAGCGTTGTGATTGGCTTAGGGGAGGGGAGGGAGGCTGCCTAGGTAAAACGAGGCCAGGAGCAGCAGGAGCTGAGGCGGCGGCGCGTGATCCAGAGGAAGGTAAGTTTTTTTATTTTAAATTAATACCGTCCTGCAACCCCCCCGCGCGACCCACCTCACGCAATCCACCCCCCCCCCCGTCTTACCGGCCGCGACTGATCCTGGAGAGGGGCACTTGGGCAGTGGACACTCACCTCTCCTCCAAGGCGTCCAGTCTGCGGTGTCCAGCGGTCGGTGGGACCCACTCCCACGCCAAGCCCCCCTGCAGCTGCAATCTGCCCCAAGGGCCCCAGGTGTAGTGAGCAGCACCCAGTGAAAGCCTCGTGGCGCAGAGGGCCGGCTGGTGGGTTGTTTCCTCTTTATGGCACGGAGCGCACAGCCAGGAGGGGGTTATAACGCACCACCCTTTGTCCCCTGCTGCTGAGTTTGTGCTGATAATGGCCGAGGGCGAGGAGGGGGACCTGGGTGGCACAGCTCACCTCTGGATGGGGGGTGGAGCTCCCCGTGCGCCCTGGTGAGCTGCTCTGTCAGCACCTGCCCCCTACCCCACCGAGCCCCGGAGCCTCTCTCCCTGGCACAAGCGCTTTTAGGCCCTGTCTTTCCTGGTTTATGTGTGTCCTGCTCCCCCCTCCGCCCCCGCAGCCCTGTGCGGGTTCCCATTAGGTGTTTAGGCACAAACAGAGGCGGTACATTCACTGAGGGGTGCCCTTTTAGCTTTAAGACTTCCAAGCAAAAGTTCAGAATAATAATATAATTTAAAGGCAGTGCCACTTTAAACAGGACATCAGCTCTCAGAGATGGGTGACAATCACCGCGGTTTCAGCCCGTTTGTGGCTTGTTGGGAGACAAGAAGTTTTGGGAGCAGTGGCGCTGGACACGTGGCTGATGCTGAATACAGGACCGTGTACCACACCAGTTCATGTCACTGGGATATCACTTATCCAGCCCTGAGCTTCCATTTACCCAATCATTGCATCCTGGGAGTTGTAGTTTTGGTTCAGGTCACCTGATAAAGATTGGTAAAAATAAAGTGTAGGACTGGAGCACTCTTCACACACTGAATTACCTCTTTAAGAGTTTATGCAACGCTGCTCAAAGGTACTCGTTTTCGCACCCTCGGAATTATGAAATGCTGAGGTGGCCCTGCTAGATTTCAAAGCTGCAACGTAAGGGTTACACATATCTCTGCCACAAGTGCTTGACCCTTCGGTTTGCAGTGTACTCATCGTCACACCAGTGTGTCATGTACACAAATCTCACGTACTCGTGTGTGTGTCTACAGGGCCCAGAGGGAGGCGTACGGATTCCCAAAGGAGGTGTTGCGTGAGGCCTTACATTCACAAATCCTGCCTCCGAATTTAATGCCACGGGCAGCACAGCAGCAGCCGCCAGTGTTATTGTAAAGGGGGGTTTACTACAATGTTATTCTAAAAATTGTACAACTCTCAGACATAGACAAAAGCGCCCTTTTCTCCACGTGCACTCGGAGGTCACTTGGGGGAAGCAGTGCAATGTAAATAATAATCTTCGAGGGCAGATCAGAGCAATTTCCTGGCACGAAACCACACATGAGCGAAAACGCCTTGAGTGCGCAGAAACAGCCGCGGAACTCGAGAAATCCTGCCCTCGCCGCCCTGTTTATCTAACTTTGTCTTGTATTTCTCCGGTGCATTTTGATCACTGCCGGTTTGTTTTTTTCAACTACAAGACCAGGATTTCAAGTACCAAAATAAAAAGAAAATCCAGGACTTGGTGAATTAGTTGCACATCTGCCAGCTAGAGAGCTCAGTCGTAGGCCGGCTTAGGGATGTGCAAGCTGAGCTCAGGCATGAGGCACCAATCTTCAGACTGCCGCAAGGAGCTGTCTGCATTAAGGTCATGCATACAGCTGCACCCCTCTCACTTGGCTCCAGCAATTCATTTTAAAGGACTTTAAATATTTTTTTCACATACCTAAAGCAGCATTGTGAATTCCCCATTAGCCCCCTCGCTGCCTTCCCCTCCCATCTTCCGCACACCCCCTGTCGTCACATACCAAGAACCCCCTCCCACACAACAAACAACTTGGCATCAGCGTGGCAAAGCTAAGCTGTGGGTGATTCAACTGCACACTGGGGTGGGATGGGCTATAGGCAAAATGTTACACTTTGACCCCAGCCAATGGATCTGGAGAGCACTCAGTACAGGGGTAAATTTAGTCCGAACTAGTTGAGGTGCACTGACGGAGCTCTGTAGACAAAAGCTACCGAATAAGAGGGGCTGCTGGTTGGCATGAAAAGCTTAGCCAAAGGGCAAGTACAGTAGTGATTATTAGATTGTAGCCAGAGACGGAAGAAGTAGCCAGTGACACACAAATGATAGTGATCGGCAAGATTAACGTGCTAACTAGCCATCGAGAGGCAAGGGGTAGCCAACAGAAACAAACAATTTAGCCATAATGTTTACTCTTTTGTGTCGGAGGGAAGCACGGGGATCCTCTCCTGTCAATTAGTAACGGGGGCACATAAGACTTGTGAAAGAATAGCACACAGTGGCACAGATAGACAGAGCACGTGGTAGGCTGGCGTCTGATATGCATCCGATTAGACTGACAGTTTTGCCAGTCATTGTCTTTGTTAGAACAGATTCACAATTGCTTTATTAACCTTCCTGCTTTCTCAAATTTGCTTGAAAATGCACCATTTGCACACTCTTTTTTCAAAATTTTCTCAAGGGGAGAACCCCCCGTAGGTGGTTCAGGCACGCTCGCTACGCTCCCTCGCCACAGTGCAGTACGACAATTGTTTTACGTTACACCACTTTCAAATGTCACCAGCCGCCACTGCCAAGGGTCCTGAAGTCAGTCCCTCGACAGCTATCCCGTGAGGCTGGTCAGACCGGACTCCACTGCAGTGCACTTACTAATAAAAGTATTAGATTGTATTCTCCACTTTCATCCCGACTCTTCATTTCTGGGAAGGCCGAGAGGTGGTCGCGAGTGACCCGGGTGCCCCGTTTCGGGTCACTTCCTTCACGGGGGGTAAGGGGGCACTGGTAGGGGCCCCCACAGTCGCTTTCCAACAGTTTCGGTTTAAATTTCGACCGCCGTCATTGTAATACGGCGGTTGGTGTATATACCTACAATGCCGGTCGGAAAGCCTCCGAGCAGCGGTCGAAGGCTTTCCGACCGACATTGTAATCAGGCCCTTGCTGTGTTACATATTAACCTAATTCATTTGTGCACATGAATCCAAGCCTGACATCTTTGCGCTATGCCTTCAGCAAGGATCTCTGCAGTGTCATCTCTGGCTGTGAATACACATTAATGCATATTATGTTTGTCATGCTTAGGTCAGTCGGTCCATCAATAAGTAAACAAAGCGCTGGACTTTGTAGAGCTTCTTTCGATTACTTGATATGGACAATGCTTTTCTATGCAGAAAAATCATTAAAGTATTAAATATAGCACCAGACGAATATTCTAAAAGCTTAGCAATGTTTGCTTTTGGTGAATCACTCTTGCTAGTAAAATACTCTATTAATTGTATTCTCTTTACTCAGCCTGTTCTACAGGCTGAGTAATGAGCATGCCATTGCCACCTTGTAGAGCAGAAAATAAAATTCGATATTATTTTGATTTTAGTATCGATGTAACAACTACTGCATATGGAATTCTGTTGCTCTACTGTACAGGTATGAATCACTGATCTTACCGCATACACCAAGAATGATCTACTAGGGTTGTTGGGTGCATATAGTCTATGTAACGTGCACACAAAATGTATCAGCTGTATCTTGGACGATGAAACGTACATAAAATGATATGTAGCTTTAGAATTGATGTAACTACTACTGTAAGGGGAATATTGTTGTCATACTGTACAGTGCTCTGATACCCTTGGGTCAAGTATGTGCTATATAAATCCTCAAATGAATAAATGTGTATTTTGCATAAAGTGCCCTAGGGGATAGTCCGGAAATACTTAAAAGCATGATGAGACCTCATTACACTCTGACCGGAATGCTACCTTCAAGCCAGTCCTCTCAGGTTTGCACACAGGAGTTCAAAGGAGGAAACTCCAAGGAAGGACCCTCATAGTCTCACGATCCACCCTATGCTGTTGAACAACTTGGGATCTGAATGTGATGTGAAACTATCAACTACTCAGAAAGGATCTAAAAATCTTTCAAGCATTCAGTTGCTGGTAGGGTGCAGACAGGGCATTTCTACCCTTCTCGTGATGTCTCTTATATTAACCTTGTATAACCCATAAGAAGCCATTCATGCCCTGTGTAAACCGCCTTGCAGGGGACTAGTGGCAAAACCTCACAACTAAGACTTGAAGAATGTTCCTGAATGTTCACAATAGTGCTGCTGCCGTGAAAGGGGCATCCACTGATGCCAATCTACACCATCACAGATTAGTATGTTGAACACACTTAAAAGAGTTTGCATGCCATGCCTTGCAAAACACCAATTTTATAAACTAATAAATAAATCGGACCTAGTATCACAAGTATAGATCTTTATTTTAAACCTCTTTGATCCCGACACTCTAGCATGAATTTTGACTCAGCTGTACTTCTAAAGTATGTATTTATTGCTTTTTTTTTACAAAATCAACATGAAATTGTTATCATTGCCATTAAAGAGGACAAGAGTGTTGAACAATGATCAAAATGTCTCCCACACAATAAAACAATGCACCCATACCTTATTTACAAATTTAACAAAGTTAAATTGCGATTCTCACATTAACATGACTAGAGAATCTGGATTTCATTAAAGACACGGAGGCTGTCCTCCCTGCACTGTGTGCCACACGGTGCAGGGATGAACACAATCTCTCATTTCTTTATGGGAGCTTGTGCTACAGCCGGTTTACGGCCGTAGCACAAGCAGCCCATATGGAAATGGGAGTATGTGACCGCACCATGTGCGGTCACACTGTAATTCTACGGTCGGGACCACCGACCAGAGGTCGGTCGGCCCCGATTCCACGATGATGTCCCAACATCATAACCAGGCCCTGAGTGGAGCCCTCCACAATTGGGGCGGAGATCTCCATGTGGCAAAATATAGTGAATAGTGTAAATTGTTATTAAACTTTTAAATAGATTATAAAAAACATTATATATTAAATAATAATGGTAATTATTGTATATATATTTATTTTAAATGTAGACAACTATTACATTACATATACATAATACATTTACAGCATTATTAACTCAATTTTAAATCAAGAAGTAATTATTACATTTAAATAAAATTATATTTCTGAAGTTTAAATTAAGAAACAAATCCACTAAATTAAAAGAATATTTTATTATGTATTAAAAATTATTAAATTGATGTACAGAATTATTTGAAAGTAATTAAAACTATTTTTAGTATAAAGTAATGTTACATTAACTTTTTTTAATTAAAAAAGGTTAGTAAAAGATGTAAAAATAAAATAATAAATATGTTTTATTTATGGATAATTTATAGCATTAAATTACTTTTTTTAAATGATTTAAATAATGTATTTTAACATTACTTCCTATGGTGTTGTATTTTATGTTCCCACCTCCCTTATTTTTTATGGGATTTTGCTGCAGTACCTGTGGTTGGCCATATGTGGTAATGGACTTACTCAAGCTCTGAGCTCGAGTACATTTAAAACTTTTTTGGTCCTTTTTGGCTGAAGTCTCTATAGAAGGGCAGTTTGTGAATAGCAGTGGGCTTACTTTTTTTGTGGGTAGGTGCATGTCCCATCCTAAACCTCTCCCTAAACCCCTTTATACTTTTCCAGCCACTCCCCTGTGTCCTTCCTACATTTACGTCAAAAATGCATATACAGAGATCTCCACAGTCGAGGCAAAGATCTCTGTCCATGTTAGATAGGAGAGGCGGAGACATGGGCTTCCGCACCTAGGTATCTTAATAGCATTTTGTAGTACATTAGGTGTACTATAATAGTATACTGAACATAATGCAGGTTGTGGATAGGCTACTGTGATATTAAATATGACAGGCTCATTGGACCGATCAGGGAGTAACAGAGACAGGATTCCTGGATTCATTCCTGAGTAAGGCTCACCCATTTGTTTTTAGGAGTGAGTTTTATTGTGCAGAAATTTGCCTCCTAACTTAGCATCAGCACCACTTTTCTGGTTTCCTGTGGTCGTCCTTCTCTGAGGCTTTTCAGGGGGAGGAGCTGTATGGTGAAACAAACAGATTAACACAGGAGTTATATCAACCCATAGTATTACACTTGCCAAACAAGTGAGTGATCTTTTGCCTTAAAGTTGCACAACTGATGCCCGTTCTGTGAATCCACTTGCCCACCTCTGCGCAGGTGCAGGTATCCACAGATGTGGCTTGTGAGGCTTGAGACAATGAACATCCCCGCATGATAGATGGTCTAACACAGCAAGGGTCATGAGACTCCACAATCCCACTGTATTCTCTTTCAAAAACATAATCAATCTTCGCAAAGTGCACAAAAAAATTGACCTGGGAAGCAAAGAAGCTCAACGAACAACAAGAATGGATACAAATTCACTGTATGCTAAAAGAGAAAAGTTTGGCCCACTTCTGAAACAACATAAATAAACTTCGATCCTCCAAAAGCTGCAGGAGGAACGCGGTCCAAGAAGCAGCCTGGGTATGGCACGTTGAAACACAATGCAACAGTGAGTCCTCAGGCTCCAGCGATGCTCTAAGGAGAGGGACAAGCGATAACATGCTGATGGAAACACATGCTCTGTCCACACCCGCCCAGGTATGCAGACACTTGAGAAACATGAAAAAAGATGGAGCCTCAGGCCCCAACGGCCTTCCAGCCAGCACATTCAAATGCACCCTGGAGGACTGGGCTAATGTGCTAACCCCCCTCTTCAACCAAGCCTACGGCGCAGCCCATATCCCTGAATCGTGCAGAGGCTCGACCTTATGCCCAATCTTCAAAAATGGGGATCCGACCATCCCTTCCAACTACCTACTTATTGCCTTGCTAGACCTAGAGGCCAAGGTCTATGCCCGGTGTCTCCTCAAATCGCCAGAGGAATGGGTCGAGGCAAAAAAATCTTATTCTTTTTCCAAATTGGGTTCCGCACAACCGCCTCCACAATCAATAACATCACCGCCCTAGCCATCCTGAGCCATCGAGCTGCTCAAAGAAGTCAACTCCCTCGCTACTGTTGTTTCATTGACAACAGTGCCGCCTTTGACAAAGTGATCTGTAATACTCTCTGGCGAAAATTAGACGCCTGGGGGATACCCCGGGACCTGTGTGGTGCTCTCATATCCCTGCACACAAACACTTGGGTCCAGGTGAGAACAGGCCCCTCAACCATTTCTACCAAAATCACCACCTCCTGTTTAATCTCTACACAGCCAACCTTGGGAGATTTCTGGAGCACAGCTGCTTGCTTCCTCCACATCTGGGTCACTCGAAACTACACATTCTCCAATATGCCGACGATATTGTCATAATGGACCACACCAATATTGGAATGCAATGTGCCCTGAATAGGCTCGATGAATACAACAAGGCCAACTCTCTCAAAATCATTCAGGACAAGGCCAAAGTTCTGATCTTTGGTCACTGCCGAAAAACGAAATTTCTAAACTGGAGCATTGGAGCTGCCTCGATCCAAACAACATCTAAGTACAACTATTTGGGTGTATGGTTTAGTGAGTCTTCCTGACACTTGGTCCACATAGCCGACTTGAAAAAAAAAACCGGAACTGTAACCCACAGCTTGACAAGCCTCAAACGGACCCTGCGTAGCGCCTCAGCAGACCCTATCTTAAGGGTCATAAATACCACCCTTCTCCCTGCCTTATCCTACGGGCATCAGGTCTACCCAGAGGCATGTACGCCTAGCCTAGACCTTGCCCAATGCAGGACCTTCAAGCATGTCTTCCAACTCCCCAAATACATCCGCAGGGTAAGACTACGGCTAGAGCTGAGCAAACACAAAGAGAATATGGACGGAGCGCTGAAACTTTTCAGACACTCACCCCCAGTCACAGATCTGGGTTGAATCCATCATCGTTCTTTAGCTCACTTTGCCATCCCAGTTCAGACCCAGCCATAGGCAAATCAGTCTTGACCCTGTGCCTCATGGGAACAGTCCAGACCGAACTGCCAAGCAAGGTCTTCCCTGGACCGGAAACAAGCAACCTGGGACCGGTTGCGAGGTAACACCCCTCATCAGCCAGGCTAGCTTGAATTCAGTGGCAAAGTGAGCAAGGGACCCACGTCTGGGCAAACCCTGCCAACTTAGGGTGAACAAAGTAAACATAAAGAGATGATGGACGGGGTGCTGAAACTTTTCAGACACTCACCCCCAGTCACAGATCTTGGTTGAATCCATCAATGTTCTTTAACTCACTTCACCACCCCAGTTCAGACCCAGCCATATACAAATCAGTCTTGACCCTGTGCCGCATGGGAACAGTCCAGACCGAACTGCAAAGCCAGGTATTCCCTGGACGGGAAACAAGCATCCTGGGACCGGTTTCGGCGTAACACCCCTCATCAGCCAGGCTAGCTTGAATCCAGTGGCAAAGTGAGCAAGGGACCCACGTCTAGGCATACCCTCCCAACTTAGGGTGAATAAAGCAAACACAAAGAGAAGATGGACGGAGCGCTGAAACTTTTCAGACGCTCACCCCCAGTCACAGATCTGGGTTGAATACATCATCGTTCTTTAGCTCACTTCGCAACCCCAGTTCAGACCCAGCCATATGCAAATCAGTCTTGACCCTGTGCCTCATGGGAACAGTCCAGACCGAACTGCCAAGCCAGGTCTTCCCTGGACCGGAAACAAGCATTCTGTGACCGGTTTCGGGGTAACATCAGCCAGGCTAGCTTGAATCCAGTGGCAAAGTGAGCAAGGGACCCACGTCTGGGCATACCCTGCCAACTTAGGGTGAACAAAGCAAACATAAAGAGATGATGGATGGAGCGCTGAAACTTTTCAGACACTCAACCCCAGTCACAGATCTGGGTAGAATCCATCATCGTTCTTTAGCTCACTTTGCCACCCCAGTTCAGACCCAGCCATATGCAAATCAGTCTTGACCCTGTGCCTCATGGGAACAGTCCAGACCGAACTGCCAAGCCACGCTTCCCTGGACCGGAAAAAAGCATCCTGGGGCCGGTTTCGGCGTAGCACCCCTCATCAGCCAGGCTAGCTTGAATCCAGTGGTAAAGTGAGCAAGGGACCCATGTCTGGGCACACCCTGCCAACTTAGGGCAAACAAAGGAAACAAAAAGAGATGATGGACGGAGCGCTGAAACTTTTCAGACGCTCACCTCCAGTCACAGATCTGGGTTGAATCCATCATCATTCTTTAGCTCACTTCGCCACCCCAGTTCAGACTCAGCCATAGGCAAATCAGTCTTGACCCTGTGCCTCATGGGAACAGTCCAGACTGAACTGCCAAGCCAGGTCTTCCCTGGACCTGAAACAAGCATCCTGGGACCGGTTTCGGGGTAACTCCCCTCATCAGCCAGGCCAGCTTGAATCCAGTGGCAAAGTGAGCAAGGGACCCACATCTGGGCATACCCTGCCAACTTAGGGTGAACAAAGCAAACACAAAGAGATGATGGACGGAGCGCTGAAACTTTTCAGACACTCACCCTCAGTCACAGATCTGGGATGAATCCACCATCGTTCTTTAGCTCACTTCGCCACCCCATTTCAGACCCAGCCATATGCAAATCAGTCTTGACCCTATGCCTCATGGGAACAGTCGAGACTGAACTGCCAAGCCAGGTCTTCCCTGGACCGGAAGCAAGCATTCTGGGACCGGTTTCGGGGTAACATCAGCCAGGCTAGCTTGAATCCAGGGGCAAAGTGAGCAAGGGACCCACATCTGGGCACACCCTGCCAAATTAGGGTGAACAAAGCAAACACAAAGAGATGATAGACGGAGCGCCGAAACATTTCAGACACTCACCCCCAGTCACAGATCTGGGTTGAATCCATCATCGTTCTTTAGCTCACTTTGCCACCCCAGTTCAGACCCAGCCATATGCAAATCAGTCTTGACCCTGTGCCTCATGGGAACAGTTCAGACTGAACTGCCATGCCAGGTCTTCCCTGGACCGGGAGCAAGCATTCTGGGACCGGTTTCGGGGTAACATCAGCCAGGCTAGCTTGAATCCAGTGGCAAAGTGAGCAAGGGACCCACGTCTGGGCACACCCTGCCAACTTAGGGTGAACAACACAAACACAAAGAGATGATGAACGGAGCGCTGAAACTTTTCAGACACTCACCCCCAGTCACAGATCTGGGTTGAATCCATCATCGTTATTTAGCTCACTTCGCCACCCAGTTCAGACCCAGCCATATGCAAATCAGTCTTGACCCTGTGCCTCATGGGAACAGTCCAGACTGAACTGCCAAGCCAGGTCTTCCCTGGACCAGAAACAAGCATCCTGGACTGGTTTCGGGGTAATGCCCCTCATCAGCCAGGCTAGCTTGAATCCAGTGGCAAAGTGAGCAAGGGACCCACATCTGGGCATAGCCTGAGAACTTAGGGCGAACAAAGCAAACACAAAGAGATGATGGACAGAGCACTGAAACTTTTCAGACACTCAACCCCAGTCACAGATCTTGGCTGAATCCATCATCGTTCTTTAGCTCACTTCGCCGCCCCAATTCAGACCCAGCCATATGCAAATCAGTCGTGACCCTGTGCCTCATGGGAACAGTCCAGACCAAACTACCAAGCCAGGTCTTCCCTGGAACGGAAAGAAGCATCCTGGGACCGGTTTCGGGGTAATGCCCCTCATCAGGCAGGCTAGCTTGAAACCAGTGGCAAAGTGAGCAAGGGACCCACGTCTGGGCATAGCCTGGTAACTTAGGGCGAACAAAGCAAACACAAAGAGATGATGGACAGAGCACTGAAACTTTTCAGACACTCAACCCCAGTCACAGATCTGGATTGAATCCATCATCGTTCTTTAGCTCACTTCGTCACCTCAGTTAAGACCCAGCCATATGTAAATCAGTCTTGACCCTGTCCCTCATGGGAACAGTCCAGACCAAACTGCCAAGCCAGGTCTTCCCTGTACCGGAAAGAAGCATCCTGGGACCGGTTTTGGGGTAACGCCCCTCATCAACCAGGCTAGCTTGAAACCAGTGGCAAAGTGAGCAAGGGACCCACGTCTGGGCATACCCTGCCAACTTAGTGTGAACAAAGCAAACACAAAGAGATGATAGACGGAGCGCCGAAACTTTTCAGACACTCACCCCCAGTCACAGATCTGGGTTGAATCCATCATCGTTCTTTAGCTCACTTTGCCACCCCAGTTCAGACCCAGCCATATGCAAATCAGTCTTGACCCTGTGCCTCATGGGAACAGTCCAGACTGAAATGCCATGCTAGGTCTTCCCTGGACCGGAAGCAAGCATTCTGGGACCGGTTTCGGGGTAACATCAGCCAGGCTAGCTTGAATCCAGTGGCAAAGTGAGCAAGGGACCCACGTCTGGGCACACCCTGCCAACTTAGGGTGAACAACGCAAACAAAAAGAGATGATGGACGTAGCACTGAAACTTTTCAGACACTCAACCCCAGTCACAGATCTTGGCTGAATCCATCATCGTTCTTTAGCTCACTTCGCCACCCCAATTCAGACCCAGCCATATGCAAATCAGTCGTGACCCTGTGCCTCATGGGAACAGTCCAGACCAAACTACCAAGCCAGGTCTTCCCTGGACCGGAAAGAAGCATCCTGGGACCGGTTTCGGGGTAATGCCCCTCATCAGGCAGGCTAGCTTGAAACCAGTGGCAAAGTGAGCAAGGGACCCACGTCTGGGCATACCCTGCCAACTTAGGGTGAACAAAGCAAACACAAAGAGATGATGGACGGAGCGCTGAACCTTTTCAGACACTCACCCCCAGTCACAGTTCTGGGTTGAATCCATCATCGTTATTTAGCTCACTTCGCCACCCCAGTTCAGACCCAGCCATATGCAAATCAGTCTTGACCCTGTGCCTCATGGGAACAGTCCAGACCGAACTGCCAAGCCAGGTCTTCCCTGGACCGGAAATAAGCATTCTGGGACCGGTTTCGGCGTAACACCCCTCATCAGCCAGGCTAGCTTGAATTCAGTGGCAAAGTGAGAAAGGGACCCACGTCTGGGCATACCCTGCCAACTTAGGGTGAACAAAGCAAACATAAAGAGATGATGGACGGAGCGCTGAAATTTTTCAGACAGTCACCCCCAGGCACAGTTCTGGGTTGAATCGATCGTCGTTCTTTAACTCACTTCACCACCCCAGTTCAGACCCAGCCATATACAAATCAGTCTTGACCCTGTGCCGCATGGGAACAGTCCAGACCGAACTGCAAAGCCAGGTATTCCCTGGACGGGAAACAAGCATCCTGGGACCGGTTTCGGCGTAACACCCCTCATCAGCCAGGCTAGCTTGAATCCAGTGGCAAAGTGAGCAAGGGACCCACGTCTAGGCATACCCTCCCAACTTAGGGTGAATAAAGCAAACACAAAGAGAAGATGGACGGAGCGCTGAAACTTTTCAGACGCTCACCCCCAGTCACAGATCTGAGTTGAATACATCATCGTTCTTTAGCTCACTTCGCAACCCCAGTTCAGACCCAGCCATATGCAAATCAGTCTTGACCCTGTGCCTCATGGGAACAGTCCAGACCGAACTGCCAAGCCAGGTCTTCCCTGGACCGGAAACAAGCATTCTAGGACCGGTTTCGGGGTAACATCAGCCAGGCTAGCTTGCATCCAGTGGCAAAGGGAGCAAGGGACCCACGTCTGGGCATACCCTGCCAACTTAGGGTGAACAAAGAAAACATAAAGAGATGATGGATGGAGCGCTGAAACTTTTCAGACACTCAACCCCAGTCACAGATCTGGGTTGAATCCATCATCGTTCTTTAGCTCACTTTGCCACCCCAGTTCAGACCCAGCCATATGCAAATCAGTCTTGACCCTGTGCCTCATGGGAACAGTCCAGACCGAACTGCCAAGCCAGGTCTTCCCTGGACCGGAAACAAGCATTCTGTGACCGGTTTCGGGTAACATCAGCCAGGCTAGCTTGAATCCAGTGGCAAAGTGAGCAAGGGACCCACGTCTGGGCATACCCTGCCAACTTAGGGTGAACAAAGCAAACATAAAGAGATGATGGATGGAGCGCTGAAACTTTTCAGACACTCAACCCCAGTCACAGATCTGGGTAGAATCCATCATCGTTCTTTAGCTCACTTTGCCACCCCAGTTCAGACCCAGCCATATGCAAATCAGTCTTGACCCTGTGCCTCATGGGAACAGTCCAGACCGAACTGCCAAGCCACGCTTCCCTGGACCGGAAAAAAGCATCCTGGGACCGGTTTCGGCGTAGCACCCCTCATCAGCCAGGCTAGCTTGAATCCAGTGGTAAAGTGAGCAAGGGACCCATGTCTGGGCACACCCTGCCAACTTAGGGCAAACAAAGGAAACAAAAAGAGATGATGGACGGAGCGCTGAAACTTTTCAGACGCTCACCTCCAGTCACAGATCTGGGTTGAATCCATCATCATTCTTTAGCTCACTTCGCCACCCCAGTTCAGACTCAGCCATAGGCAAATCAGTCTTGACCCTGTGCCTCATGGGAACAGTCCAGACTGAACTGCCAAGCCAGGTCTTCCTGGACCTGAAACAAGCATCCTGGGACCGGTTTCGGGGTAACTCCCTCATCAGCCAGGCCAGCTTGAATCCAGTGGCAAAGTGAGCAAGGGATCCACATCTGGGCATACCCTGCCAACTTAGGGTGAACAAAGCAAACACAAAGAGATGATGGACGGAGCGCTGAAACTTTTCAGACACTCACCCTCAGTCACAGATCTGGGATGAATCCACCATCGTTCTTTAGCTCACTTCGCCACCCCAGTTCAGACCCAGCCATATGCAAATCAGTCTTGACCCTATGCCTCATGGGAACAGTCGAGACTGAACTGCCAAGCCAGGACTTCCCTGGACCGGAAGCAAGCATTCTGGGACCGGTTTCGGGGTAACATCAGCCAGGCTAGCTTGAATCCAGGGGCAAAGTGAGCAAGGGACCCACATCTGGGCACACCCTGCCAACTTAGGGTGAACAAAGCAAACACAAAGAGATGATAGACGGAGCGCCGAAACATTTCAGACACTCACCCCCAGTCACAGATCTGGGTTTAATCCATCATCGTTCTTTAGCTCACTTTGCCACCCCAGTTCAGACCCAGCCATATGCAAATCAGTCTTGATCCTGTGCCTCATGGGAACAGTTCAGACTGAACTGCCATGCCAGGTCTTCCCTGGACCGGGAACAAGCATTCTGGGACCGGTTTCGGGGTAACATCAGCCAGGCTAGCTTGAATCCAGTGGCAAAGTGAGCAAGGGACCCACGTCTGGGCACACCCTGCCAACTTAGGGTGAACAACACAAACACAAAGAGATGATGAACGGAGCGCTGAAACTTTTCAGACACTCACCCCCAGTCACAGATCTGGGTTGAATCCATCATCGTTATTTAGCTCACTTCGCCACCCAGTTCAGACCCAGCCATATGCAAATCAGTCTTGACCCTGTGCCTCATGGGAACAGTCCAGACTGAACTGCCAAGCCAGGTCTTCCCTGGACCAGAAACAAGCATCCTGGACTGGTTTCGGGGTAATGCCCCTCATCAGCCAGGCTAGCTTGAATCCAGTGGCAAAGTGAGCAAGGGACCCACATCTGGGCATAGCCTGGTAACTTAGGGCGAACAAAGCAAACACAAAGAGATGATGGACAGAGCACTGAAACTTTTCAGACACTCAACCCCAGTCACAGATCTTGGCTGAATCCATCATCGTTCTTTAGCTCACTTCGCCGCCCCAATTCAGACCCAGCCATATGCAAATCAGTCGTGACCCTGTGCCTCATGGGAACAGTCCAGACCAAACTACCAAGCCAGGTCTTCCCTGGACCGGAAAGAAGCATCCTGGGACCGGTTTCGGGGTAATGCCCCTCATCAGGCAGGCTAGCTTGAAACCAGTGGCAAAGTGAGCAAGGGACCCACGTCTGGGCATAGCCTGGTAACTTAGGGCGAACAAAGCAAACACAAAGAGATGATGGACAGAGCACTGAAACTTTTCAGACACTCAACCCCAGTCACAGATCTGGATTGAATCCATCATCGTTCTTTAGCTCACTTCGTCACCTCAGTTAAGACCCAGCCATATGTAAATCAGTCTTGACCCTGGCCCTCATGGGAACAGTCCAGACCAAACTGCCAAGCCAGGTCTTCCCTGTACCGGAAAGAAGCATCCTGGGACCGGTTTTGGGGTAACGCCCCTCATCAACCAGGCTAGCTTGAAACCAGTGGCAAAGTGAGCAAGGGACCCACGTCTGGGCATACCCTGCCAACTTAGTGTGAACAAAGCAAACACAAAGAGATGATAGACGGAGCGCCGAAACTTTTCAGACACTCACCCCCAGTCACAGATCTGGGTTGAATCCATCATCGTTCTTTAGCTCACTTTGCCACCCCAGTTCAGACCCAGCCATATGCAAATCAGTCTTGACCCTGTGCCTCATGGGAACAGTCCAGACTGAAATGCCATGCCAGGTCTTCCCTGGACCGGAAGCAAGCATTCTGGGACCGGTTTCGGTGTAACATCAGCCAGGCTAGCTTGAATCCAGTGGCAAAGTGAGCAAGGGACCCACGTCTGGGCACACCCTGCCAACTTAGGGTGAACAACGCAAACAAAAAGAGATGATGGACGTAGCACTGAAACTTTTCAGACACTCAACCCCAGTCACAGATCTTGGCTGAATCCATCATCGTTCTTTAGCTCACTTCGCCACCCCAATTCAGACCCAGCCATATGCAAATCAGTCGTGACCCTGTGCCTCATGGGAACAGTCCAGACCAAACTACCAAGCCAGGTCTTCCCTGGACCGGAAAGAAGCATCCTGGGACCGGTTTCGGGGTAATGCCCCTCATCAGGCAGGCTAGCTTGAAACCAGTGGCAAAGTGAGCAAGGGACCCACGTCTGGGCATACCCTGCCAACTTAGGGTGAACAAAGCAAACACAAAGAGATGATGGACGGAGCGCTGAACCTTTTCAGACACTCACCCCCAGTCACAGTTCTGGGTTGAATCCATCATCGTTCTTTAGCTCACTTCGCCACCCCAGTTCAGACCCAGCCATATGCAAATCAGTCTTGACCCTGTGCCTCATGGGAACAGTCCAGACTGAACTGCCAAGCCAGGTCTTCCCTGGACCGGAAACAAGCATCCTGGACTGGTTTCAGGGTAACGCCCCTCATCAGCCAGGCTAGCTTGAATCCAGTGGCAAAGTGAGCAAGGGACCCACATCTGGGCATACCCTGCTAACTTAGGGCGAACAAAGCAAACACAAAGAGATAATGGAAGGAGCGCTGAAACTTTTCAGACACTCACCCCCAATCACAGATCTGGGTTGAATCCATCTTCGTTCTTTAGCTAACTTCGCCACCCCAGTTCAGACCCAGCCATATGCAAATCAGTCTTGACCCTGTGCCTCATGGGAACAGTCCAGACCGAACTGCCAAGCCAGGTCTTCCCTGAACCAGAAACAAGCATCCTGGGACCGGTTTCGGGGTAACACCCCTCATCAGCCAGGCTAGCTTGAATCCAGTGGCAAAGTGAGCAAGGGACCCACGTCTGAAAAAAATGATGGATTTAGGCCCAGATCTCTGTACTGGGGTGAATGTATGACATTGTTCTGCATTCTGTCCATCAATTGTTCTTTTTGCATTTGTCACCCAGAGTGGGACGGGTATGGCCAGATGTGGGTCCCGTGCTCTCCATGCCACTGGAGTAAAACTATCCTGGCTGATGAGGGGTGAAACACTGAAACCGGTCCTAGGATGCTTGTTTGCAGTCCAGGGAGGACCTGGCCTGGCGTTCGGGCTGGACTGTTCCCATTGGGCGCAGGGTGAAGACTGATTTGCATTTGGCTGGGTTCAAACTGGAATTGCATGGGGAGCAAAGAAACACTCACCCCCAGTCACAGATCTGGGTTGAATCCATCATCGTTCTTTAGCTCACTTCGCCACCCCAGTTCAGTCCCAGCCATATACAAATCAGTCTTGACCCTGTGCCTCATGGGAACAGTCCAGACCGAACTGCCAAGCCAGGTCTTCCCTGGAACGGAAACAAGCATTCTGGGACTGGTTTCGGGGTAACATCCGCCGGGCTAGCTTGAATCCAGTGGCAAAGTGAGCAAGGGACCCACGTCTGGGCATACCCTGCCAACTTAGGGTGAACAAAGCAAACATAAAGAGATGATGGACGGAGCGCTGAAACTATTCAGGCACTCAATCCCAGTCACAGATCTGGGTTGAATCCATCATCGTTCTTTAGCTCACTTTGCCACCCCAGTTCAGACCCAGCCATATGCAAATCAATCTTGACCCTGTGCCTCATGGGAACAGTCCAGACCGAACTGCCAAGCTAGGTCTTCCCTGGAACAGAAACAAGCATTCTGGGACCGGTTTCGGGGTAACACCCCTCATCAGCCAGGCTAGCTTGAATCCAGTGGCAAAGTGAGCAAGGGACCCACTACTGAAAAAAACGATGCATTTAGGCCCAGATCTCTGTACTGGGGTGAATGTATGACATTGTTCTGCATTCTGTTCATCAATTGTTCTTTTTGCATTTGTCACCCCGAGTGGTACAGGTATGCCCAGACGTGGGTCCCGTGCTCTCCATGCCACTGGAGTCAAGCTATCCTGGCTGATGAGGCGTGAAGCCACAAAACCGGTCCTAGGATGCTTGTTTCCAGTCCGGGGAGGACCTTGCCTGGCAGTTCGGGCTGGACTATTCCCATTGGGCACAGGGTAAAGACTGATTTGCATATGGCTGGATTCAAACTGGAATGGCATGGGGAGGAAAAAAATGATGGATTTAGGCCCAGATCTCTGTACTGGGGTGAATTTATGACATTGTTCTGCTTTCTGTCCATCAATTGTTCTTTTTGCATACTGCTAGAGCTGAGCCTATCAAAACAATCACTTATCTGTGAGGCAGACACCCTGAAATTCTACATTAAAAGAAACATTTGAGAACCCAGGGAACCCTTGGAACCGACAAATTCAAAAGGCTGTAAGCTCACTTCAAATCGAAGACATAGTGCTAAAATGGGATTCCATCTCCTACATAGCCTGGAAAAGGATCATAAACAGGCAGGTGAGACTAATCTCGCACCAGCAGGACATTCAGTCCCTAAAGGCCTCAACAATCCTTTCTCCCTTGAATGATTCTTATCTACGATGGAAACCTCAAACATACCTCTTAGACAGCCTAAACGGATCAGCGAGAAGGGACATCATGGTTTATGCGCCTGTTAGGTGTGCAAACTGTCAACTGCAACCAATGGGTCACACCTGGAGAGGGAGGGGCCTGTAGACTATGTAGCTACAAGACCGAATCATGGCTTCACCTCCTGTGCTGCTGTCCTTCCCTGGTCACCCCAGGAGATCTCTCCTCAAGCCACTTTACTTAAAAAGAGGGATCCATTCGTGCCTGGAGGCATCAGCATTATGCTTCTCCCATACGGACACTCAAACCCTAGTGAGGTGTGGCAAATACGCCAGGAAGCTGGAAGATCTACTATTCCCTCGCCTAGCCCCCTCCATACCCGCCGCCGCTGTTCAAAAACTAATAACAGACAATTTTGCGGCTCCACCCTAAGCTTTCTCTTCCAGTCAAATCCATTTACACGGGGTCAATATTTCACACATAGTGCACTTTCACCGGCCTTCACGATTGTCCACGGGAGATCGGGCTGCTATTAACCTTGACGCTTTTTAACCACATTTGGCACTAAGTTAATTTTACCTAAATCATGTTTGCAAGAACTTAGACTAACAAAATGAGCTACTGGCAGCTGGGAGTGCGTAATAATGTCATACTGGGTCAGTCCGGTCAAAACAGAAAAATTGACTAAGCATCTGCTACTTTCGGTCGACGATCTCTTGCATCTCTGGCACATGGCTAAGGAACTCTGGATCACATCAATGGGAAACAGCCTCTGCCCAGGTCCCCCTTGATTTTCAGTCTCGGCCCGCAATTGGGACTTCTTGCTCTGAACATTTGCACCAGCCCTTCCTGCCTTTAAGGACTCAGCTGATATCTCCTGCACTTGTGCACCTGCACTTTGACAACTAAAAAGACTTTTAATAGCTGCAGGAGCAAATCAGGTTTTATCACTGAGATTTATGGTTTTATTTTTTCTTTAGCATTGCTATTGTACAGGATCTCTTTCCCTTGAGAAATGATTTTATTCTAATACATGCACAACACAGCATTTCCAAAGTATTTAATGTTTTATTGTCGGTGGTATTATTGCAATGGTTTTAAGAAACTGTGCAAATAATCAAATAAATAAATAAATCAGTCCCAGACAAGTATGCAGTAGCGGCCCGTGGTGGGAGTGCTGCCGGGAGGTGACGTGGGGCGGGGGAGGGACAGGGTGGGGGGTAGTAAAGTACGGAATACGGCCGAATAGAGGTAAGTAAACATATAAATAAATAAAACGAATTTCATTGCGCGCGCTGCATCACCAGGCGATAGCAGACATCATAGCAGACATTGAGGGGAGCCCTGTACCGATATCAGCTTGCTGGAGGCTTTTCCTCTCCTTCCTTGGTGAAGGGCCATTCCGTTTTGATGAAATGTGAGGAAAAGGAGAGGATAAAGGGAATTCAGAGGACCATATTGTAGGGGTGTGTAAGGGAAGCAACCTACTGAAGCAAGAGAAAGAGAGCTCAGAATTTGTTAGAGAAAAGAATTCCAGTTAAAGCAAATGTTTGTTAGCAACTGTGAGTGTTTTTTTGCGTTTCTGAAATAGCGATTTTTACCAACTTACTATTATCTAATCATAATATTTTAAGTACTGTGTGTACCAGTTACCAAATAGCAATTTCTTATTATTCGTTATTTTTTAATATTGATTCTTTATTTGTGATTATTTTTAAATAACAATTTCCTATTTCCAATTCTTATAAATCACTGTAAGAAAGTGGGTTTTTAATTGGGGCGAATGGAAGTCCACCACAAGTAATTAAGTAAATAGCCTGTTAGGACCAGTCACAAGTTTTAGTAATTTAAACCTAAGCTCAATACATGGTAGCTATGGCACACAACAGACAGGCTTTTCTTAAAAATGTGTAAAGCATTTATAAGTACCAAAACAGATACAAATTTAAAAAAAAGCAAAACCATACAAATCCCACTCCAATTTAGAAAAATAGAGTGTGATTTAATAAACAAAATGATACCAAAAGGATAAAAATACAATCAGTGGGACAGGAGATTTGAAAAGAAAAATAGCTCCCATAAGCACAATGCACTAATGATAGTCTAGGGTCACGATTGCAAACCTCAGAGTGTCTTCGAATTATGACATCAGAGATTAGGAAGTGTTCCAGAATCATTCACTCTGAGCCTGGAAGAGGAGCAGATCTCTACAGCTCTTCCTAAATACTTTAATGAAAGAAAAAGTTCTCACAGGAGCCACAGGAGGAAGGCAGCAGAAAAAGGAAGAGAAAATGTAATGAGAAAGAATTAGAAATCCTTGTTGGGGAGTGTTTTGGGGAGAATAATAGAATGTTTGGTAACTCCTCCCTTACAATCCCAGACTCTACAAAAACACATTTGGAGAAGAATCCAAACCAGGATAAATGCTGTTGAGGTGCCCAATAGGGGTGTGGAAGAGATTCAGAAAAAGTAGTGTTACTTTAGGTCGAGAACCAAAGAATGAATAGTCACCAGGAGACAGGATTCAGTTACAACAGGTGAAGGACCCAGCTCAGAAAATACACCATCACCTTTGGAGCAATTAATTGAAACAACTCTCCAGCCTGAAGCAGTATCAAGAGTCTGTAATATTGACGCTTCTGCAGCAAGGAAGAAAACTCAAGGGATGTACATTTTAAATACTTTACTATTTATTAACATTTTATACTTAAATACAGAAGCAACATAACTATTTACGAAATATTTTTGGCAAAAATTCCAAACCAAAATACATGTTGGATTTTACAAAAGCCTTTAACACAAAATTCTAAGTAATGTTGTCCATCATTTTTTCAGTACTCCCCCAAAGAATCTGATACCTGAAACAAAAAGTAAACAGTTTGTGGACACATTTCAAGTGTCCACAAACAGAACCATCTTCACAGATCAGTTAGACAGAAGTGGTACAAGAAACACCTGACACAGAAGATCTGGAACATACTGAACAAGTGACGGTAAAACCTTCACCCACTTCCAGAGATGATGAACATATGGAGGAAATGGACACTATGCTGCCAACTAATAACCTATAGTGAGTGTGATTGATGCATCTGATGTTGACAATGTACCCCTTATTGAAAGATCTACATTTACATTCAGACATCAGTCTATAGACAGACAGGGCAGGGCCTCTAGGAAGGCAGAATCTGCATTATTAGAAAACATACCAGTAGGGACAGCAAGTGCATCTGAATTTCATGCCCGTGAAACATCAATGTTAATAGTTGCTAAAAAACAACGTGAAACTTTTGAGCTTAGTCGAAAGATTCACAAAATGAGAAAAACCATGACTGAATGCAATGAAATAAAGTGATTCGGTATATCAGATATCACTCAGGCAGTGAGGGATTTATGGCACAGGCACACAGTTGTAGACAAAGACATAATGATATGCGCTTACTGGCTTTAAGTCGGTCACTAGAAAGGTTGCATCTGCAACAACAGTAATGCGTGGACACAATTCTAATACAGAAGTAAAAAAGAAACGTCGAACAGTGATGCAGACAGACGTCTCGCACAAATGACACATATCCTTGAAGAAATACACAAAATGATAGATCCACTATTGGTAAACGAGAAAGGGAAGAAGCAATTAGTATTAGTAATGTCTCTGTTACACCCGCGCCTTATCCTACTAGAACAACTAGAAGTCAAAGTTCACATGGAAAATGCAGTTTAACATCACATCCAGTTGAAGCATCTACTTGTAGAGCAACTAGATGCAAATGAACTTTGAAAACAAATTGAAGGAAATACATTTCTAATTACCACTATGCAGCCCAAACAAATATCATATTTTGTGCTATTGTTTTTGTTAAATAAAAGATTAATTTAAAAAACATAGTAAAAAAATAAACATCATTAATTAAATGATAGGTTTTTAGGTTTTTGATTACCTCAAAATAATTGTCAGTCACATCAATTTTGCATTGTCAACTTTCAGTAGCTATGGGAGCATCTTGACTGTGGGGTGGTGGTCAAATATGTTGATCTTTATTGCCAGTCATCTGGGACTATTTCTCAAGTTAGGCCTCTTCGAACTGCAATGCTATGTAGCACTGCGCATGTATCAATAATTCTACAATGTGTTGCTGGGTCATACTTCAATGCACCACCAGAATTGTGAAGACAATTAAAACTCCCTTTCAGTAACCCAAATGTCCTTTCAATAGCTGATCTTATTTGCTTGTGTGTATTATTGTCACATTGCTTGTTATTTCTGTCTCTAGGCAATGGGTGAAAATGTGGGGTAAGAATTCAAGGTTGAAAGGAATAGGCAGTGTCACCTAAAAAATGTTTTAAACTATTTAGTTTTATCTAGAAATATTAATTTATTTTTACCATTAAATAATGAATAATGAACTTAACTTTATTGATCAACCTTCTATCTCCAAACAGTCCAGTAGCTAGTTGGTTATACAATGGATAACGTAGGCATCATATGGGCTTCCTGGTAACCGTGCACAATATCAGTTATTAGGCATGGAGCATTGCAAACCTTCTGGATATTTAGGGAGTGATGACATTTTCTATTTCAATAGATATATTCGGATTTTGATGGTGGACAAATGAGTATATTTCTATAATCCATACACCCAAATACATTTGAGAAATTTGATATTGAATTAAAAAAACACCTCTTGTGTGATGCAGCTTAGGTATGAGGAAAAGAAAACCCTGTATGTAATTTTTCAAGTATACCATAAATAACGTTATGCAATATTCTAGAAAGAATACTTTGTTATTGTACTGTACACTGATAACTCCCAGATGCACGGAGGTGAAAGGAACGTAACATCTAAATATGTGTAGGGATAGCCACACTAAACTGGGTGAACCTTCCTAAAACAGGCTCCAAATCAGAAATTAAACACCTCCTTTCTAAACCTGTACCTAGTATACACCTTCTCATCTGTTCAAACAAAGTAGCCCTCTGTCTAGAAATCCTGACTCCTCTCCTCCTTCTCTGCTGAGCTACTAGAATGCACATTCTGCTCACTATAACATAAAGTGCGTGCAGCCACTGGTTTGTTTTTAAAACATATTTTTATTGGCATTTATTTCAATATCCAGCTATAGTCATATCTCTCAACGATAAGTAGTGTATCAAATTACAGCGCTTCTACATCATGTGTAAACTCGTGTTATATTATCTCTGGTT
This sequence comes from Calotriton arnoldi, assembly GCA_963921515.1. NCBI lineage: Eukaryota > Metazoa > Chordata > Amphibia > Caudata > Salamandridae > Calotriton > Calotriton arnoldi. Next base: position 3,228,297 of record CAWUFW010000995.1, on the reverse strand, counting down.
ACAATTCGAGGAGGCCATAAAGAAGGTTATCTATGAGTTTAGATACATGTGGTTCATATTATCATTCGTTAAAATCTTAATTCGCCTATTGGTTTTTAGGAAAAGATTATTCCGGTTTTGCATGTGATCACATATTATATGCCAGTAAAAAAATATCCCACAGATTTTACCAAAAATGAAAAACTATGCAACTGGTAGAACATACTAATTAACTAACTGTGCAGTGAGGCCGAGGGTTGTGTATATGCCAATAAGTTAGGCGGACTGTCTGGAGTGTGCGCGTGGGGGGGCGGGGGCCGAGGGGGCGTCTGACATTCAGAGAACCATCCTCCTTCTGTCAGGCCGTGAGCTCGTATTGCCCCCAAGTGCTTTGTATAGGCTGGGCTGTGTATGCAGTATCCTTGACTGGCCATTGTCGTGAGGTATAGCAAGGTCTGTTTGCGATAGTGGTTTTGTGTAGGTCATCTCAGAGTTTTTCGTTTGGGAGCTTTCCCCTTGGTCTTTCTCACCGCTCGTCTGTGCACTGTCCTCTCTCCCCCCTCTGTCACTCCTATATCTGTCTGGGTTTTCCCATGCCTCCAGTATATCTTTCCAGAGGTCAGCAATGGGGCGTTGTCTCAATCCCCACACCGCTTCCCTTGTCAAGACCCTACCTTCTGCCCCGGCCCAGTGAGTCACATCTCGTTTCCAAGCTTCCAAGGTTGGCCCAGGTACGGATTTCCAGGCCAGTGCTATTCGTCTCCTGGCTAGGACCAGAGCTAAGTCCAGGAATCTATTTCCCGCCTTCCTTTTGGGAGGGCAGGGGAAGAGCCCCAGCAAGCACACCTCCACTCTTGGTTCCAGCATGCGCCCCACTGCAACACCTATGAGTTGTATTATTTCCTCCCAGAACCTACGTAGCGGGGCACAATCCCTAGTCATGTGTACAAAGTCTGCATCCACATGGTTGCATCTTTGGCATTTGTATCCATTGCCTCCAAAGGCGAGCTGGAGCTTATGGGGTGTCATGTATGTCATGTGTACGTAGTTGAACTGTGTGTACTTCAATCTAGTATTGCGTGAGACTTTCCTAGGGTATGCCAAAAGTTTGGCCCACTCCGGGTCTGGGATGTCTCTACCCAGGGCAGTCTCCCAGCGGTTGCGCAGCTTCATTAGGGGCATACAGGCCATCTCCAGTTGCGAAGGCATAGAACTATTTTACCTGATGTCTTGCAGTGCCTAATGTGAGAATTGAGTGTAATATCACGTGAGGCTTCGGTTCCTCCTGACTCCCCCCATATCCCTCTGAAGATGCGCAGTATTATCTCATAAGTTAAGAATTGGCCTGGTTGCAGGCCAAAGCTCTCGAGTAGGTCCTCAAATGGAGCCAGGGTTGCTTGCTGGTAGCAGTCTCCCACCTTCTCCAGTCCGGCCTCAGTCCAGGGTTTCAGCAGTGCTGGGGTTAGTATCGTCTTGGGGTTCCCATGGGGGAGGCCCACTAAGGGTAGGACCAGGACATATATAGAAGATTTCCCTGCCCTAAAGAGACAGCATTTCCAGCAGCGTAGAGCCGTGGTTTGCAGTAGGGATAAGTGAGGAATGGCGACGCCCGCGTCGAGCATCTTAGCCAGTATCAGATCCATACGGATCCCTTGGTCGGTTAGGTCACTGCCTACCGGGCCTGTATCTGCAAACCACTGCGCCAACCATTGGAGCTGGGAGGCTAAGAAATAGAGCTCGAAGTTAAGCACTCCCTCTACGGATGGACATTGTAAGATCGTCAAAGCTACTCGCCGCCTCCCCTTTTCCCAAATCAAATTTCACAGCAGGGCATCTAATTGTCGAAAGCATGAAGCAGGGACAGTTATGGGGAGATTGGTGAAAAGGTTCAGCATGCGCGGCAACATGACCATTTTGGTGAGAGAAACCCGGACCATAATCGGCAGTTGTAGCGTGCACCAGAAGGAAATGTTCGATCCCAAGGACCTGAGAGCCCTGCCAAGATTGCCTTCACGTAGATCGTCCAGTGAGTGGAAGACCTGAATCCCCAGATATCGGAAGGTTATTGGAGCCCAGTTAATACCCACCATAAGGTCTGCTGGATGGGTCATATTGGCCAAGACCGGGAAGAGATAAGTCTTGCTGCGGTTAACCTTAAGGCCGGACACCAACTCAAACTGCTCCATCAAATGCAGGGCAGTCTTGGTTCCCACCGATGCGTCATTTAGGTAGACCAATAAATCATCAGCATACAGGGAGATAATATAGGTGTTCCCCCTTAATATTATACCCAGCCCCTCGCTGCCTCGTTGGAACAATGCCGCCAATGGTTCCATTGCCAGTGCAAACAACAGGGGCGACAACGGGCAGCCCTGTCGTGTGCCTCGGAAGATCTCACATTGTGTGGACACCAGTTTACCTGTCCGTACTCTGGCTGTAGGGAGTTCATAAAGTAGCCTCGCCGATTTTACCCAGCTCTCACCCAGGCCCATGTGTCTCATAGTTTCAAGCAAGTAATTCCATCTCACGGTGTCGAAGGCCTTTTCAAGGTCTATTGACAAGAGGGCTGCGTGTTGCAGATGTCTAGCATCTGCATGGTACAGCACTGAGCACATCCTTCGCAGGATGTACGAAGTATTCCGGGCTGGAATAAATCCATTCTGGTCTGCATGAACCAGGGTCAGCATGTGTGGCAATACGCGGAGCGCTAGAAGTTCACTAAAGATTTTAAAATCCGTATTTAACATGGAGAGTGGCCGGAAGTCTGTGACTTTTGCCTCCGGCGTAGGCTTCTTGGGGAGGGGGACAACTAACGCATCTCGTCTGGTCTCGGGCAGGTATCCCAATTTTAGAGATTCTGCATAAAGCTTCTCCAGCTGTGGCGGAAGCTTTGAAGTATAAGTTAGGTAGAATTCGGCCGGGAGACCGACAGGTCCCGGAGTCTTCCCTTAGGTGATACTTTTAATCGTAGTTCGGATCTCGGGGACAGTCACTGGCCCTCCCAACATGTCCACTATCTGTTTGTCAAGGATCTGGGGGTGCAGCACTCTCAGGAATTCCCTTTGTGCGTCTGAGGATATCGGGGGAGGGGCCTTATATAGTGATATATAATAATCACAAAATAAGGTATTGATGGCCTCAGGGCCGTATATTGGGTCACCCTCAGCAGGTGTGACCTGAGTTATTGGGGACCCCTGCATCTCCGGCCTCTTCTTCCTGCTCTTTAATAAGGTAGCTCTTAAAGTTGTGACATCGCAGTCGATCAAGGGCTTGGTAGTATAATGTGAGTGTGGGTTTCAGGGCTTCTGGTGCGTCTGGTCTAGTTCCTTGTTCATTGTCCAACCTATGCAGGTCGCCCTCTAAGGTTTCCAATTCCAGAGGAAGTTCCCTCTGGGCTCCCAATGATTCCACCATACATTTCCCCTTCATGACTACATTGAACGCCTCCCACTCTATCAGTACATTGGAAGCCGTCTGTGCATTACTGTCGAAGTAAGAGTCTATGGCCATGCCTATAGTCTCTCTAAAGCAGGTATCTTCAAGAGCCAATGTATTCAGCTGCCACATTGGTATCAGTGGCCGGTGTCCCACCGGCTGGAGGGTCAGCAAGAGGGGACTATGGTCGGAGAGCGTACGCCCCAGGTACTCTGTGTGTGTAACTAAGCAACTCAGGCCTGGTGTGCCCAAGAATAGGTCTAGTCTGGTATGCAATTGATGTAGGGGCGAGTAATAGGAGTACTATCGGTCTCTGGCATGTTGCGTCCTCCAAATGTCCTCCAACCCCCAGGTCCCCCTCCAGTCCCGGAACACAGCAGCTGTTCTGTGTATTTGGGCGCTCGGCAATGGGGGGTGCGAGCGATCTAGAGCCGTGTCAGCAACATAGTTAAAGTCCCTTCCCAGAAGTATTCTCAGGGTAAGCACTGCAGTCAGGGAACCTGAGATCCTCTGGAGGAATGGCACTTGGTCCAGATTAGGGGCATAGATTCTACCCAAGGTGAGTTCCTGTCCATAAAGTCTGCCCTTCAACAACACATATCTACCCTCTTTGCCTATGAGTACCTGCAGGGGTTCAAATGGTATGCCGGCTCTGATCCAAATCATTGCGCCTCTTGCATACGCAGAATAGGAGGTCGCAAATACCTGCCCTCTCCATCTTCTGCACAGTCTGTCCCCCTCCCCACGGGTAAGGTGTGCTTCCTGGAGGAGTGCGTTCTACACCCTCCTCCTGACCAGGTATCTATGCATATTGTGGCGCTTGGCGGCTGAGCCCATTCCCCTAATGTTCAATGTCAATAGTTTTAATGTGAATCTTTCTGTGGGCTTTGTAAGGGTCTAGGCGCCTTGGTTTGCTCCCCCCCCAGTCTCAGAGGTGATAGCCCAGGGCCCCACTTGTACAAACAAACTCAAAACGTAAGTATGAAAACTAAAACTCCCGCAAACCAAAACTCCCTTCTCCCCAGAGCAGCCTGGCAACAGCCAGCTGCCCAAACTATAGGCAAATTGTCCAAGTCTTCGGGAGGCTCCTGCCATGGGTAGGTCGAGCTTTCCTGGGGGGTAGGCTATTGTGACCAGACCACCGTCTGCTTTATGAGGGTCCAGTGCTCAGCGCAGCCGGTGCCAGCCCGTGTATTCAATATTTCCAGCTATAGTTTCCATTGTCATAATGGGACGTTTCATGGTGTCTCTCCATGTGATCTCCTACTATGAAGGCTCTATTCGGCTAGAGGTCGTCAGACGTTCTAGGCGGGGTAACAACCGGCATTATGGCACTGTTCGCTTGTAAACTGTCCGAGTCTGTGCTAATGCGTGCTGGCACTGTGAAAGATTGTAATGCATTTTGGGTGACCTTTTATACCTTGTGCCTGGTTACCATCCAATTGAAGCTGGTATTAATTTGCAGATGTAACTTGCTGTTTTTGTGACAATTTGCAAATTGTGAATGCTTAGCTCATAAATTTGAGATTCAGTAATTACGAATTTGAACATTAAGAAATGCAAAAAGCAATCGCAAAATAAAGAAATCTATAAATATTTAGTTTTCAGCCTATTTAATGGTCGCAGACCAGTTTGCAAATTGTTTGCGATTTTTTTTAAACCTTTATAAAAATGACCTTGTATCCTGTGGCATCCGTGTTTACCTAAGAAAACCTGATATCTCGTTTTTAGCACATTTACTGGTTACAGATATTTCTTAGAACGAAATTTCAAATGACAAATCTTATTCCAACAGATAATTATAAAGTCCTTTTAAAAGGCGACATCCTGAACAAGTTTTGTTGCTTCAGATACTGACTCAAATGTATTAACCCATTAGACCCTGAAAATATCATCCACCTTAGATTTTCCTTTCTGACTGCACATTGTCCTCATCGCCCCATCATTGGATTTGCACTTTGTAGCAGTTTGGTTGGTTGTTAGAACAAACCACACCACTGGGGACCCTCTCCTGCATCATCCCATCAATGAACACCAATGAGGTGTAGCATTTTGATGATGAAGTGTACTCCGGTGCAGATGCTGTGGTCAGGAGTTATGCTTTAGGAGTTTCTTCCATTCTACACCTACATTATCCGCACAGATCTCTATAGAGGCCATTGTTTTAGTGACTGAGATGCTACTTGTATTTAAGTACTATAAATGGACATTTTCATTTTTATTACAATGCACTACTTACGTCATTGGCTGTTTGGTGTGGCATTGATGGTCTTGAACAAGTGTGTCTATTTTCCCCGTTAAGGTGCCCTATTCATACCAATGTCCGTCTTGCTCCGTTCCCCGAGGTCATTAACACGTGGTGCATGCACCATTTTTGTGACACACTGTGCTGTTGGTCTTTAAAGAAAACTCTTCTAAATGTAACCTTTCTTTGCCTAAAACTCTTATAGGGTAGTCTAATCCACATAGCATCACTGCTACCATAGAGGGCAACTAGAAAAGGGTCACCTGGTAGAGTGCCAAGCAGCATGAACATAAAACAATCCGCTTCAATGGTTGGAAAGACAGGGGCGCAGAACCATCATGTATTACAGAAGACCTAGGGTACTGCAGAAGTCCTAAATATATCAGTCTATTAAATATAAAAATGGACAGTGACCATGAACATCTTGCATATTGAGGCAAATATGAACCCTGCACCCATTAGGCCAATGCACAAGACAATGACTTTGAAACCATCTATTAATAAAATAATTAAGTATTCTGAGTATATCATTATATTAAAGACATAGGACCTTATTATGAGTTTGGCGGTGCAGGATTAGGACCGCCCCACTCCTGCACTGCCAGACCCGTATAGGAACCGCCCGCCAGATCAGGAGTTTTCTTTGGTGTTCCCAGGGCGGTGCCTATGAAATAGGCACCGAAATGGGAACGCCAAAGGCAGCACCTTTACGGCATGGACTGCTGCAGTCCATGCCGTGCAGGTACTGGGGTGCATGCACCCATGGGGGCACATGTTGTGCCCCCCCTGTGTGCATCTCCATGGCATTAGAAACCAGGGGGTCTTGTTGGGCCCCCTCTGTTTCCTCTCCGCCACGGTTTTCATGGTGGGCTCACCACCATAAAACCGTGGCAGAGAGGAAACTCGTAATATGCTTGGCGGGTCCGCGGTGGTCCCGCCAAGCATACTGTGGCCTCAGGACTGCCACGCAACCGTCAGGGAATGGCGGTTCCCTGGTGGTTGCAACAGTTTCGGCGGTCTTAGGGTGGCCCGACCGCCCTAGTCGTAATAGGGTGGTCGGGAGGCCGCCACCGTGATTCTGGCGGTCTGTAGACTGCCAGACTCATAATATGGGCCTAAAACAATGAAGTCATTGGCTTATTAAAGAAGACAGGGCCCTTGAGCCAATCACAGCTTTACAAACACAGGGATACAGAACTCATACAACAACAGAGAAGCAGGACAAATCTGGAAAACTATTTACTTATATTTTATCCCACAATGAAGTGGATCGACAAAACAACTATCGGACACCAAGCACTTAAGCTTACATGCTTCATCAGGTGTTAACGTATATAATCATGCAACATTTATAAGAATAATTAATTGTTAGTTCAACAATAGATATTTTAGTGTCAATATTTTTAAAATGTACAATGTATACTATTGTATGTGTTTTTTAATTATAGCCCAAGCATTAATGCATCTTTCATGAGAAAAATAATAATTTTGTAATCATACCTACTGTGTAATTCTCAGTGTTGTGCTAATTATACAGATTTAGGATCAACCTAATAAAAATCACAAAAGCAGATTTGAGCTTCTATTGTTATCAGTTGCTAAATATGATTCTCCCGGTGTAGCTGTTTGTTTTGAAATTTTAATCAGCATTTGCTCAGATGTTCTTTCCCTTCAGAAGCGAAGTAGACCCTTTCCACTGCTGTTGCCACCCTGGATATTGGGTCTTTGATTTTAAGATATGATTTAATTCTTGCTGCCTCAATATTTGTTTGCTTTTCCAATTTTCCCCCTCTTTGTTGCAATGCTGCTAAATTGCTCGCAAAAACAGATCTGTTTCGCATAAAACCAATTGTTTAAATGAAAAAGTCCTGGCGTAATGGCGTAGGTTAGGAATTACTAATTGCGCAGAACAGGTGCACTGCAAACGCCTCAAAATTGCGCGAATTACGCTGATGGCATTTAAATGTTGCCCATGCCTACATAAAAGGAATCTGGATTACAGGGAAGGTGCGCCACTTTTCAACCAATACTGTTATTTAATCAGTTTCACCACTTTCACGGTTTTTCCCCCCACTGTTTTTTCCTCAGGGTTTTCCTTGGATTGAAGTATGAATGACTGAATGAGGATTTTCATAGTGCACTGCTACCGAAAAGAGTGTGTACTGGCGTTCAGCAGGAAAAATACCTAACAGCAAGAAAAACACTTAAGGAAAAGGTTAAACAGGTGGGCTTTCAAGTGTTTTCTAAACATAGAATAAGAGGTCAGGGAGGGGGGAGAAAGCAGGGGCCTGTTCCAGAGAAAGGCTCGTAGCTTTGTGGCAGATGCTTAAGGATTTAAAAATGCACCTTTTCTCCACCAGTAACCGGCGGAGACAGCGAAGGTGGGCAGATATGGGTTTGCAGTTTCAGAGTTTATAGTTTCAGAGTGGGCAGCTGCATTCTGCATAATTTGGAGTCAGCAAATCTGTTTTGGGGGCAAGCCCACATAGGGTGAGTTGCAATAGTCCACTCTTGAAAGAATCGAAGCTTGGACAAGGGTTTTGCAGCAGTCTTTAGGTAAAAAGGAGGAGGACCTTTTATGAGAATCTTTACTGCAAAGAAACAGCTAGATACAGTCCTAGAGATCTGATCATGAAAAGTAAGGTTCTTTCAAAAATGAGGCCCAGATAGCGAGCAGACAAGGTGGGAAGTGGAGCTGCACCAATTGAGATAGGCCACCAATCAGAGTTCCACCAGATGTGGTTCGAAATACCATCATCTTAGTTTTGGAAGAGTTAAGGACAAGACAGTTGGTATACATCCAATCCGCAATTTTTATCATGCTGAGTTTGAATCTTAGTTTGAGGTCCGAGCCATAGCCCTCATATCAGAAACAAAAGGAATTCGAAAGCTTAAAATGATTTCAGATAGTGGTGTGGCTTATATACAGTTTCTCCTTCAGGTCTCCTGATGGTTTTCTACACGGTTTTAGGTAGTTTAGTGTCCTAATTCTCCTCTTTGCATCAACTTCTGATCTGTTTCTCTGCAATAACTATTCCATTTGCCTCTGGAGGTTTTTCACCTTGGGGCTTGCCATGCATTATTGCTCTGTGTATATGGCATTGTGACTATAGGAAAGAATCTTCCCAGTATCAGGTAGCCCCAAAGTTAAGACTGAAGACTCAGTTCAGTCCAGAAGCGGAGAGCTTGTGGCACAAGCAAATTGACTTCCAGTTCTTTCTCTATGATGGAGCTTTTCCGCTCTGCTGTGTTCATATACGTTAGTGAGACATGAGAGGTGAGGAGCGTAGGACACAAGAGTTGCAAATTGCAAGGGACACGTGGATGATCGGGGGCCGTGTAGAAACTGGTCCAACAAGGAGAGATCAAGCCTCCACGGCGAGCCCTTGAGGGCATCACAAGGCGTCAGAGGCCACAAAAGTGGCTAGTGTGTATGTGCCACAGACAGGGCACCTGCTCACCGTTCTGCACACCGTGGCCTCATGCTCGCATTGACCTTGGACTCCAGACTGCCCACCCTCCACCCTCATCATCCACAGCCGGTGAGTTCAGGGTGAGATCAGGGGGCCTGGAGGAATGGCGATTGGTGGCAGTCTCGAGGTGAATATCGGTGGTGGAGTGCACCCTATGTAGAGTCTAACTGAGCGTGGAGGCAAGGAAAAGCATAGTTAAGCCCCCCAGCCTTGCCTTGCTGGCAGTCCTGGAGCAGCCTGTGGTCATCAAAGGATAGGCTTCTGATCTCTCCTCCCCCCTGTCTCAGCTCCATCAGTACTTAAGCAAATAAGCAAGCTCAAGCAACTTATGACTTTAATTTTAAATTACATTTAAATGAAATTAAATCAAATCAAATGCCGGAGCAGCCTCAGTGGGGTGCCAAGTCAGATCGGTAACATACAAGAATCTCTCACGAACATTCAATGAACGTCTCACAGCACAATACATTTAAAAGGCATTCAAAATGGAGTAACATGAATCGTGCAGAGCCCGTGTGGACTAGGCCTTTGCGGAGTTCGCTAGGCAGAACTCCACGAAGTGACCAAAAAACTCATCGGAGTTCCGCAAACGGTTGAGTGGGTTTGGTCATGCCGTTCGCGTTGATTTTCAGCGCCCGGTGTTTATCCCGCGCTGTAAGATCAGCGCAAACTGCACCATGCGCAGGGCAAGAGGGTGCTGCTTCTTTTCTTGCCGTTCGAGTAGATGAAACAAAAGGTTTCTAAATGCTAGCGGTCTCAACCATCTGTGACCCCCTGCGCTGAGAAATCTGACAGCCCGGGTTGAGAAATCTCACCGGCAGGTGGATTTTCCTCGCTCACGCTCGCCAACTTGATGTTGGCGAGCGTGAGAGAGGAAAAACATTGCTCCGCGGAGCGGAGTTCTTCAGAACTCCATGTGCTCCGCGGAGCGCAGAGTGCAGAAAACTCCGCAAACTCCATGAACCGAGTGGAGTTCACCACCCAGGCCTAGTGTGGACACCTGGGCGTAGACCAACCTCAAATCAAAAGTAAGCGCTATTTGGATCAATTGAAAGAGCCTAAATTTGAACTTAAAGAAATACTGCCTAAGGACGTTGACAAATTTATCTACGAGGAAAATCATATCATCCCTCTGATACACAACCCTCTGTAGAGACCTGCAGCCCAATATTATTATCCACAGTAATGGTAATTTCGATTGCCTGGGGACATCTTACATATTTGATCCACCATCTCCTCTGGAATAGTAGACAATGAAAAAACACGCAGCTCGTTCATTCTCCAAGCTCACACTCGGGTACACAACCAAGCCAGGAAGCAGAGAAGCAGTAGAAACATATCTAGACTGCCTGAAGAAATTGGTGCAAATAGCAAAGTCCCGAGATGTATGATAAGTGGCACCGCAAGTGATCAGGGCACACAAGGCAAACCCCTTCCAAAAAAGCCAACAATATCTGCCACTTCTTCACACCAATGAAGTCAGTAGCAGGGAGGTCAACAGCATCCGTTCAAGGTGGCCACCCACTGAGATTGCATAGCGATAGTGCTGTTAGCATTATTGTTTACTGCTACAAGACACACATCTGGCCTATCAATCCTGAGAGGATAATATCGAGAAAGCCATTTGTATGAGAATTCTCAATGAATATGCAACAAGCATTTATGAAGAACAGGGGTACAAAGCCATTTTGGTCAATTTAACTAGAGCTGATACTGATCACCCAGCTGTGAAAAGAAGATTGGATCAGATTCTGTGGATACTGCACTGGTAAATAAAAGCCCCTGTGCCCAAGCACCCAGGTGGACCCTTCAGCCAAATAATAATAAGGCGCAAGGAGGGGACCACACCCTGCATACAGTTCAAGCGCAATTGCCCAATGAAACGCAGCTAAAGAAAGGAGATTGCAGATATAACCTCCCTCCGGTTCTCCATTCTGAATCCAGTACAAAAGTGTTAGCTATTTTTAAGCCCAAGGCCCACACCCCCAAGGCACCATGGGCAACCTTGCCATACCCCCATCTCCCTCTGCACGAGCAAGCAACGGCTTGAAAACTTAGCCCATGAGTACTGAGTTTGCTTCCACAACACATCTCGGTAACGTATGCCAGGGCAGTATTTGATCAATAATGATATAAAAATTAGATGGCGAGTGGATCCTGACAGAGTAGTGTAAGTTCACGGCCTGAACATAAAGAGCCACCAGCAGGAAATGGAAGTCCCCTTTTAACCCCCGCACTAAAATCATGAATGGGGCCTAGAATGTTACCACTAGTAAAAAAAAAATCACCTTATATTCAGATTACATATCCCAAGGCAAAAGTGATGTACTCAATAGGGGAAACATCATCAAGCTCTGCTCAGCCTTAGCTGGTCTGGACAAAATAAGGTCTAAGGACTTCGAATCTGTTGCTGTCAAACCCCAGTGGCGGGAGAGGTTAATGAACGTACAGAAGTAACCTTTATCAATCCTAAAATGGGCCCCCTTTTGTAGGGGCATAGTGGACAACTGGCCAAATGGGGCATAGGAATAGTGCGGCCTGCTATGGAGAAATATTGGGCATTTTTATAGCCAATCAATCTGTGGAAGAAGTCGTATGTGCCTCCATAAGGACAAGGGCCCACCTGCCCACCTCGGCATGGATTCCATGCCAGTACTCCTGAATGCAATGCTCTTAGAACCATCTCTTATCGACTTGTATAAAATAACAATGAAAGGCCCCTTGGCTGGAGGTGGATGAAGACGTATGTTCAGCAGGACACAGGCAGCAGACGGGACATGGCTTCCGGGTGCCCTCCATCAGCATCTCTAGACAGCCAATTTGAACTGAGATTGGTGCAGTAACACTTTGCTCCTGGAATATCAGAAGGATGAGTTTACCTGACGATAAAATAGCCACCATCAACCAGCTAATTGACAATGACCTTCTGCCTCCTAGAACCTTGGGCACTGACTTCGGTTCCACTGCCGGATTTTATGGAATTTTTTGTCTCCAGCAACACTGTCACACCGTGGTGGCCACCCATATGGGGTGTGGGGGGATAGGGGAGGAGCCCTCGATTTATATAAAAAATTGCCTGGCAACAGACTTGAGTATAATTGGTACCAGTGAGTGGGACTACATCTTTGTGAAAATACGATTAACAAGTGCAAAAGCTCTAGGAAATGCCTTTCCTCTGAAAATACCCTTGTATTAAGAATTGAAAAAACAACTATTGAACATCTCATACCGACATTAGGCTCCCTAAAATTGGAACATGAAACTGCAATGTGGCTAATTGCTGGCGACTTCAACACCAATCTTATTGACATTGGAAACAGCTCCAGCTGGCAAGATATTGAAAACAGCTACTGGGCAATCCCCCCCAAAAATATGCAATTCCAAAGAAAGGATGCACATGTTCATTACATGGGTAATGTTTTAAAAGATCTGAGTATATGTATGTGGAAGGAGAAAATGCTGGCAGAGGGCACACAATGTATGGTTGCTGTGTGAGAATGCGTGGTGCATGGGTGAGTAGAAGATTCAGAGTAGAATACAAGGTGCAAGGCAGAATGGACAATAAATCTATTGAATCCCTAGACACCTTCCATATTCACAGTGTCCCAAACAAATCCACCTCCTGTGGCCAGACCCTGAACCCCAATGGTTGCCTCATAGCCACCCTTCCAGAGCCAGTCTAAATGACAATGCAGGAGTACGCAAAGATCAACAATTTAAGGAAGCAGAACCTGTCATGAGAGGCACCTTACTACACGTATTTAGATGCCGACTCATAGCTCCCACTGGAGAGTTACCACAGTCCCATATCAGGCACACTAGAAACCCAACAGTTGCTACAGAAGGGAAAGTCACACACCACATGACAGGCGATGAGACATCTACCTTTATTCCACATTGTATACAATGAACATGAGAACGACCCGGGACACAAATCACCAGCAACACCTCCGCCAACTGTCTCAAGATAAATCACCCACATTCTGTGCCTCACACACTCGCATTCCACATTCCTCCAGCAACTCACACTATCACACTCCTTTTGCCTTTACACACAACACTAAATTACAAAGAATGCTAAAGAACCTCACTAGAAAAAATTTCCGACCCCAAACTACAATCTTGAAATCTAGATGGTATTTGTCCATATCGCTTACTGCACCTGGAAACCATCCAGGTTTAGATCTAGAGTATGGTACTCAACCCAAATTCTTAGGAGTAGAACCTTGAATTCCAACACCATCCATAATGGGGACCCAGCTTCTCTTCCATTGCTGGTTCCATTCCTTATTTCAGACACTGACACATCTAGAATACATTGGCATCCACGTTGCGGACATCCTCTCAATTCACTGTGCGTGTTCGCTCCATCTAAAAATTTCAGCATGTAGACACTCTGTTAAGATTCCACATCTTCCCTCCTCTACTCTCTTAGCATGCTTATAAACATTGATCAATTTTACTGGGCTAGACCACATGGATGTTTCTTCACCACAATCTGATGGTCTTCTGACAGATGCCATTTTTTCAATTTTAACTTTGTCCTTGCTACATTTGCCTATTCCACCATCCATGTACTTTTTCATTCCACCTTTATACGCTTCTACAGCCTCTCTTATTTCCCAATAGTCAGTCACTTACATCCTTTTCTATTTACTCTTCAACCACCAAGGAATCTACTTAGAATGTGTCTTCCAACTACTTAAGAACTTGAAAGTAGACACATTAATTACCACATTGGTAATTATTCTGTACATGAGTAAAATAGCTTATAATGCTTTCTTCCACCTTTAATTGCTAGACGAATATGCTCTCTTACAGCTCTCTTGATCCTTTCAGCCTTCCCATTAGATTCAGATTAGAAACCTGAAGTTTTCTTATGTTTGACACAATACCTAGTTTTCTCCATGGCCCTACTAAAAGCTCCACTGGTTGTGCTTCCACAAGATATGCTTTGGCTGATTTATCATTCATCATAACAAAAGTCATACTCCCTGATTCATCTGTTTATCATAGGGATTCCACTCCTGGTAGGAGCGCTGGTTGATGTGTGCTCCCACTCCCACCTGAGTGTGTCTCCACTCAGACTGCAGTGTTGTGTTTTGTTTTAATTGCACTGTTTTTAAGAGACTTTTAATTTCCTTGTAAGCACTTATTGCTGGGAGGTGCCTGGCTCCCTCAGTAGATCGTTCTCCCTTGTTTGGCTTTGCTTTTGCTTTTCTTGTAGCACCCAGTGTAGCACCTTGGTGCCGGAGTTGCCTGGATCCACCCCCTTACTTACCGCTGCATCATGCTCTCTCCCTGGCCCTGAATTCAACTAACACCGAGTGCAGGGCGCGGCGAGTCGTCTCGCTCCACGCCCCACTGCCTCGGATTGGCCTGCTCTTGCCACGCCCCCCGGAGGCAGTCTTCTTTTCAATGCCCGCTGACGAGCGCACCGGGCACGCCGCTGGCACGCCAAATGCAAGCCCGTCTGCACCAATCCGCGTCCGGCTGGGGACAGGGGCCAGAACCCCTGCCCGTTTCATGAACGGTCACCCTTTGGGGTCCTTGACTAAATGCTTAAAAGAATTAGCACCTCCGACTCTGGAATCATGCCGCCACACCTTATCTGCTGAGTCAGTGCCTATTCAAATCGACCTTGTTGAAGGTAGGTCCCACGAAAGAGTATAAATTGAAGTTTTTACTCAATAATTGCAGGTCACTCAGTAAGCATAAGCTTGAAATCTATGATTGTCTTACTGGCAAATAACCTGATGCCATGCTTCTCACGGAAACATGGATGAATGAGGACTCTGTCCCCAAGATATTACAAGCCCTCCCCTCCGAATAGGATCACCCCATTAAGCGCGGAGGAGGGATAGCCATTATTTATAAACTCTCTTTAAAATGCACCATGAAAGTGGTTAACATAGACAACTGTGAAGCTGCCTTTTTACTATAGCAGCGGTTGATGACTTTGCGCTTAATGGCTTCCTGATTTTTCGGCCCCCTGGCCCGGCAACCAATTTTATCTCGAGTCTGGAGGAGACGGTGGTCCAACCAGCGTTGCGCCACAGTAATCTGATTGTTCTGGGCGATCTTAATACACATATTGACTCCCATAGGAACACTGAAGCGCAATCCCTCTGTCAGGAATTAGCTGCTCTCCAGCTAGATCTCAAAACCACTCAACCCACCCATCAGCTGGGTCATATATTGGATCTCATCTTTTCTAACTGTATGGAGATTGAGGTTAAAGCCCCACTAGTGGTACCCTGGTCTGACCACCATCTTGTGGCGTTTTCCACTCCATTGGCTAAACTCCTCCCCCACTCCGGCCAGAACCTGCTTTAACACTGCGCACAGGAAATAGTCCAGGTTCAATGCAGGGAGCTTTACCCAAGCTCTTCAGCAGAGCCATCCCTATATGGGAGAGGATATTAACGCTGCCTTCATTACAGTGGACAAGTGCATAGTTGGAGCACTGGATACAGTAGCTCCATGGACCACTCATACCCCTCAGATACGAACCAAATCGGCCCCTTGGTTCAACGAAGATTGGATGATAGCCAACAAATCTTGCAGGCGCTTAGAGCGCCAATGGAGGAAAGCAATAAAGCCGCCTTAAGGCGGAACTGAAAAGCTATCATGCTCTCATTAGGGAAACCCGTGCTGCATATTATAGCAATAGAATAGAGCTAGCGGACAATTCCTCTAAAGGATTGTTCTCTATCCTTAAAGATCTATCCTCTTTAGAGAGAACAGTGGCCCCTGTCCCTAGCTCTCTAGAGTCATGTAACCAGATTGCCGATTTCTTTGCTACGAAAGTAGCTAAAATATACGACTCTTTCACTTGCGAGGCTTGTAATGGCTCTCTCCTCCACCCTGACAGAAATCTCACGTTTGAGGGCAGCGCCCTCTTGGAGTTTTCCCCATCTATGCTGGAGGAGTTAAAAGGTGTAGCCTTAAGTATTAAATCTGGCTCCCCAGTGGACCCAGCCTTGCCGAAGGTCATCAGGGAAGGACTCAACGCAATACTGCCTTATGTTCGGCAACTCTTTCCTTCTGCCGTGGTGTGCTTCCGTGTCAGTGGAAACAGGCGATCGTCCTTCCTTAAAAAAAAACCATCAGCTGATACGGGTCTATTGGATAATCTATGCCCCATTTCACTCCTGCCTTATTTCTCTAAAATAGCAGAGAAAGTGGTGAACTCTCAATTGGTTGCCCACATCAACCGGAACAACCTATACCATCATCAACGTAATCAGGTTTTAGAGCCGTGCACTCTACCAAGTCAGCGCTGCTTCTTGCTACTGAGACACTACGTAGGCATGCGGATGAGGGTCAGGCTGCAGCTTTGGTCTTACTTGACCTCAGCACAGCTTTTGACACAGTATCCCACAAACTACTCCTACAGCGACTTGGGTCGTGCGGGTTAGAGGCAGTAGCCCTAAAATGGATGACCTCCTTCCTCCAAGATCGCAGTTTTCAAGTTGCACAGCGTCCACATATCTCTAAAAGCATCCCACTCTCACAAAGGGTTCCACGGGGCTCAATTCTAAGCCCAACTCTTTTGAACCTTTATATCAGACCCTTGGCAAAGATTGTGGAAAAACACAAGTCACCATTGTGTCTCACATGAATGAAACGCAACTTATTGTCACCCTTTCCCAAAACTCGGAGGAAGCAGCCACCCAGTTCTCCTCCTGCCTGAGTGACCTCACCTCCTGGATGTTGAGCGACTGCCTTAAATTGAACGACAGCAAAACCGAGGTCCTAATCATAGGGAAGTCCCCCTCCATTTGGTGTTCAGCTTGGTGGCCCCAGATTATAGGCCCCACGCCTATCCCAAAGGAGGAAGCAAAAAACATAGGTGTCTGGCTGGACCCCAAACTCTCTTTTGAGACTCACATTAGGAAGCTCACAGGGAAATGTTTCGGAATTCACAAAATGTTGAGAGATACCCAGGACATTCTCCTTGTACCGGCCAGAAAAACCCTGGTTCATGCCCTTGTAATTTCCCAGCTAGACTATGGAAACATTCTCTACCTTGGAGCAGCAAAAAAATGTCTCTACAAGCTGCAACGCATCCAGAATGCGGCGGCACATCTGGTTCTAAACCTTCCTAGAAGAGCTTCTGCCTCAAAAGCCCTAGACTCTCTGCACTGGCTACCTATTGAAAAAGAATTCTCTTTAAAGCCCTATGTTACTGTCATCGGAGCCTGCAGGGCAAAGGCCCCAGTTATCTCCATCATCTTCTTATCTCCCATCACCCGGCCCGTCATCTTAGATCAACCGGACCCTACTTGGTAAAAGTACCCAAAGTCCAAAGAGCCAGAATGGGTGCACTCTCGTTCGGCTACTTGGCAGCTAAAAACTGGAATGCATTACCTCTCTTTCTTCGGGCTGAGCCCTCGGAAAACATTTTCTGGAAACCTGGCTTTTCCATTTGAGAGACCTCTATATTCTTTAGCCTGTTTACCATTTCTGGCTCTTTCCAGCCTCTCTGGAGAGTGTTTTTTTCCAGCGCGGGGACACACCGGTTGGTGTAACCAGGCGCTATATAAGTGGATTATTATTATTATTATTATCCATTTATGGCCACCAGAAATGTTCACACACTCTTCTTTTAGCAGCAAACTTTCCTAAATTCCCTTCTTGAAAGAACCCAAACTATTTTCTTCTCAGTCAAAATGACAGTACAGTCTTAACATCTTGAGATAGAATGCCATTCTCAAAAAACAATTATTCCTAACCTTTCTGCCCACCCTATGGTAATGTGCTGCACAGCAGTATTGATAGCAGAATCATCGCCCATTGTCTTTGTACACAGCTCTTCAAAAATAACCTCCGGGGAACAATTTGTACTCCCAACAGGTGCAGGCAACCTCAACCTTGTGTGATTTCTCACCAATTATATAATCTTTTGTTTAGTGGCAACCTGGGCAGGCAATAAACATGAATATTATAATTATATAGATGGACATATTGCACAGGTCATTAAAGGGAGAGCAAGAGACATATTTTATGAAATAGTCATAACTGGTGTAGTCTACACAATTTCTGGTCATTAGTAGTGTTTTGTTCCCATGCCTATGCTCAGAGTGGGTCATGCCTTATGAGTAGTTTTTTTTTCCTGGAACATGCTCAATCTTGTACTGGAAATCTTGTAATTTAACTGACAGCCTGACTAGACTTGCAGTCATAGACCTACTGTTATGATGGTGATAACATATTCAATAATGCTTTGTGGTCTGTTCTCAAAGGCAATATTTGTCATATTCTGCTGCTCACACTTGCAGGAGTAATTCTCTTTCTGTTACTGAGTAATATCTCTCAGCCAAATGTAATGTCCTGGAGCTAACAGATACCACCCAATCTTTACCACCCTCCCGCTGCATCAAAACTCCTCCTATTCCACAACTGCTAGCATTCACAACCAAATCACAATCCTTGCTGACCACAAGTGAGTTTAAACGAAGTGCATTCACTATTGAACTCCTGAGCTCACTACAGCCTTGTTGGATACCTTTCCCCGAGCAAAGTTTGCGTTCCTCTTAATTAACCCTTTCAGAGGATTTACATTTTAGAAGCATAGACCTCAACAAACGTAAAGAAAAACTATCAAAGCTAAAAAGCAAATCAATTGTTCTTTTGTTTCTGTTGATGGAACTTTCACTGCCAATTTTTAGGCCTGATACAGTTCCTCCTTGTCTCATCATCTATATAAGGATAAACAACACCTGTGTTTCCCCATTGGAAAAAGTCCCAGAAACTTGCGACACAGTTCTTCAGCAGAAATAGGGTGTGTTGGTGCACCGTACACAACGCCTCTAAGTACAGATGATCATGGCTCTTGAAGCAGGAGCTGTGGCACAGGTGTGGACTGGAGAACAGGTATTTGAATGTTTGCATCTGTTTTCCTGCTGTAGGAAAGAAGTCCTGCATATTCACACACTCATTTACACTTGCTGACTCATAGGCTTAATTCATGAATCAGTTCGTTACGTGCACAGCGCACTGGGATTTTATTAATGTCCACTTCCAGCAGGTCGGGAGGGCACAGACATCATCTGTGGGTTGCTTATGGATGGGGTGTTTATAGGCTGTCAAAGCACATAGGCTAGCGCACCCTCTTCAAAGGCTGCATTCTGCCTCCTCAACCTCCTCAAAGTTGAGCACTCTCAATTGACCCTCGAAGTCCACTTCTTTGTTCTGGGTACTAGAGGAAGCAGGTCCAGTCCTTCAGGGCTCCTCTCAAGACACAGAGAACAGGCCGAGTCCTCTTCTGATCTTCCGCAGGTCCAGAACGTGTTCTGAGGAGGGTGCCATGGGATGCCACTTTTTTTGTTGCGAATGCAAAGACAACAAGATGATGGGTGTAACGTTTAATCTCAGCCACTGGCAATCCCTCAGGCTGCATCCCAAGCTATTCTTTTTCACCCACCATGTCACCTCAGTTTGGACCCAGCCATATTCAAATCAGTTGTTTCTCATGTGAACATCCAGCCCGAACTGCCAGGTCAGGTCTTTCCTCAACTGAAACACAAGATACCCAGGACCGGTTTCACCCTTGTTATAGGCTCTTCAGCTGGGTATTTTTATGGGTGGCACCAGTTAGTGGGTGGGTTTGACTCCTGACTCCTCCCTAACCAATGGGGTAAAGATTTCTAGGGGAAACCCTACCCACTTTTTCAGCACTTCTGTTTTCTGTACTGCAAACAGTCCCACAGTGCTCCTCACTGATAAAATAGAAGATGGGGAAACCCTTCCTTCCTCGTGCAGAGCTCTTGTGTCCAACCAGAGGTGTGGTCAAGAAAATGAGCAGTCCCTTCCTTGTGGTCACTTAAATGCAGTTCTTGGGGTACAATGCCTATCAATGGGTTTCAAGCCAGCCTGATTGTGGGGGGGGGAACAAAGGGTTTCCTTCTCCAGGTCTCACCCTACATTTCCCTGTGAAAAACCAGGCCCTTTACAAGTTAGTCGAGTTTCTGGATCCACCATAACTGGCCTTCCTGCAAAGGGAAGAAAAACACCTCCCCACACCCAGGCCATTGACCCTCTCTTTGAGCAGTTTTCACACCTCATTAAGGCCAATTAGTGACTGGGCAGCTGCTGTCAGGCTAATGCAAATTAGCCTCCAGGAGCTTCAGGTAGAGAAAAGTTAACTTTCAAAGTTTTCATTTGGCGCTTACTTTTTCAAATATTTATTAAAAATCCAATTTCACCAATGAATTGTCTTTGTATGTTTAGTCTAGTTGGCTCCTTGCAAAAGTTAATGATTAAAGTTTATAAACTGTAGTTTGCTCTTCTTTAGTCCAGCTACAGCTCTGCCACTGAAAATAAGTTTTGAGGGCTAGTTACTGGTGGAGCATGCTTTTAAATCTCAGGCACCACACCTCATGGACAGCCAGGTTAACTTAGAGGTGACTTATTAATATTTAAAAGCAGGGTTCCCCAGCCTATCAAAAAGGGTTATTTTGATAGGTTAGTGTATTAATGAGGCCGTACACCAGAGCTTTAATTGTGGGCCTTTATTGAACAAGCCAGATACTCTCAGACATGGTGCCCCCTTCGCCAGTCAGCAGGCAACTGTCGGCGAATAGAACACACACCAAACACAATGCTCATGGAACATGGAACTCTTGGAATGCCAGAGGGTAATAGCATTCCTGGCAAAATATGTAATCACATTACAACACATCCCCTTATGTTACCATTGCGACCAAATAACAAAATATGGGGAACATATGTTGAAGGATAAAAATAAGACCTAATACATAAATGCAAGAAACATTGAATTGCAAGAAAATATTTCATAAAAAATAAAGGGTACACTATACCCAAGCGTAAAAGCTTAAACAGTAACTAGAGACAAATAAAATTGATTGTGCAGATCCTGTATATACTTTATCGAACAAAATCTCGTAAATACGTAGGTGGTCTTCTTGGCCTGGGAATCCTACTACCACCCCTAGTCCTAGTATCAACGTTTGAATCAGCATCAGGCCTAGCACAACTACTGTTTCCAATGCAATTGCCTGTTTCCATATAAAAACTATCGAGTATTCCACCTCCTCATCTCTCATTAACATAAAGCCATTGCATCCGTTACTTTAATCTTCATTCCGCACACACCCCTGAGCATCGTATTTGGCCACTCTTCTTAAGTTCCAACGCTCACCATTAGTTAGCGCAACATGCCATCCATATACATCCTTCACCTCAAATGGCCCTCGAAATTTGCTCAAACCATTTTTTAACCTCCTAGATTGACCCAATTGCCTGGGATGATTCTAGACCTCCCACAGACTCAGGAGAGCCCGAGGCACCGACGGAGAGGGCGGGGTCTCCCATACCTGAGTTGTTACCAGGTGACGTGAGGTTTTGACCTCATACAAGACAGGTGTGAAGAACACTCCGCTTGTATTGAGGATTGATCATGTAGAAGGTCGTATTTTATGATAATCTTACACACATAAAATCCTTATGATTAAATTGGTAATGCAGTAGCATTATAATTTGTTGTCTAGGTCCTGAAGAAAGCCTGGGCAAGTGGCCCATTAGGCTGAAACTTGTTGACCATATTGTGAAGCGGCCTATGTGCTCAAAGCTGCTTCTGCACTATTTTTATGTAGGATTGGTAGAGATATTTGTATTAAAAGAGTTTTCTCTCCCAAATCCTTTTTATTTTCACTTACTTGCACTGCACTTATAATTCCATCACCCCAAAGTAATCAATATTCATTGGTGAGGCCTGTTACAAGGTGAACATAGAGTCTCTCTCTCTCTCTTTTTGTTTCCACTTCCTCCTGTTGTGATTTCTGTGACCTGGTCGAAATCCGATCTACATGACCCTCTTCTGTGATTTAGAAGATTGGTGGTAGGAAGGAAGGATATCCAAATGATGACACTGACCTCTCTTGGTAGTTGATGGAAATCCGATTGGTTCGCAAAGGTCATTTACTTCACACATGTTGGTATTTTCGGGTGTTGGCACTGTCTGTGTTATTTGATAATTCAGTTCTAGCTCCCTTTTGTAGACCACCAGATTTATTAGTTGCTGTTATGATTCTAGACCTGCCAATAACATCAGATTGAACACTATTAGCCATGACACACCTCCCTTCGATCAAATCTCGCATCCTTGAAGGACTGAACCTGGAAATGGGTTTCCTACGCCTCATCATGCAAAATGGAACTTCACCAGTAACAGAGTTTTCTATTGTGCGATAAGCCCAAACAAGGTCTGAAATCGTAACCTCCGCTTCTAACCTGTTGGTCTCTTTCATCAGTAGTTCCCCTTAATCGTGCGGTTCGCCCTTTCCATTATTTCCTTACCTGAGGATTGTACAAAGCAGTATGTGAATGCTTCACCCCACATGACAGTAAAAAGTCTTTCATCTCTTCTGAAGTAAGTTGTGCCCCATTGTCGGTAATCAGCACAACAGGAAAACCCTCTTCTCTAAAGACCTTGTGTAATGCTCATATAGTTGTTCTAGTAGAGATTTCAGACAAAAAAATTCCACCAACCATCTTGAGTGGACATCCACCATTACCATTGCAAAATTCCGTCCTCAAACGTTTTTTTGTGACTGTCTGTTCAAGATTGCCCTTATGTACTATGTCAAAAAGCCTCTTACGCACCTCACTAGGAGGGACAATCCTGTGACCGCGCATGACCATTTTGCCCTCAATTTCTGAAAGTTCATCCAGAACTTTACCATAAGGCCATAGGACAACGGACAATGTAACCTACCACCTTCCCATATCGATTCTATAACATTCATCAACACACCATCATTATTCATAGCAGTAGACCATTCAGCTTCCTTGACCACACCTTTACACAAATGAATGACACTCCCCCATGCTTGCCAACACTCCTTCCTGTTCTCTGAGACAACACAGTCCCTATGGCTGTGGCAATTGGCATCAACAGTGACAATAGTTTTTGCTGCAACCAATTTTGTTGCTAAGGCCCCCACACATAACTCACACCCTTCTGCATTAAAACTTTCAAACATTCCGTCTTACTGGCAAAATCTCTAACAAACTTCGAATAATACTCTATAAGGCCCAGGAAAGAGTGCAATTGCTCCTTGTCCTTGGGCGATGGTACAGATCTAATGGCAGATAACAAGTCATTCTTAGGTTTGACACCCTCTGCAGATAAAGTGTGCCATAAGAATTTGATCTCCACCACCAAAAATTCAAATTTTTCATGTCTCAAAGTCAAACCAGAATCAGAGAAACGATCCAATGCCAATTTCAAGGTGACGCTGTGGCTCTCTACTGTATCTCCAAACACCAATTTATCATTCTGGATGTAGATGACATTGTCCAAACCCTTAAAAAATGTGCTCTTAATCCTCTCGAAGACACTAGCCACAGATGACAAACCAAACAGCATTCCTGTAAATTGATACGTGCCTTCCATGCTAATGAATGCCATTAAGGGTTTGGACCTATCGTGGAGTCATATTTCATGGTATGCATGTTTGAGATCAAGTTTTGAAAAGAACCTCCTTCCTCTGAGTAACAAAATAAGTTCATTGATGTCAGGCAGGGGAAAATTATCTGTCAC
Source organism: Calotriton arnoldi (assembly GCA_963921515.1). Lineage (NCBI taxonomy): Eukaryota > Metazoa > Chordata > Amphibia > Caudata > Salamandridae > Calotriton > Calotriton arnoldi. Next base: position 3,204,596 of record CAWUFW010000995.1, on the reverse strand, counting down.
AATGTTTTGATTTAACCCCTCTCAAATCGACACAAAATGTTCCTTCTTTCTTCTTTGTAATACCAACGGGAGAGATCTAATTGGATGTTACACTAGGTTCAATCACCCCACTTTCAAGCATTTCACACAACCATTTCTTTACCTCTTCCCTCACAAGGATCGGCACCCTCCTGACTTTGTGCTGCACGGGGACTGCTCCCTGCTTCAACTTTATCTCGTGAATGTAGCCTCTCAATTCTCTCATTTCTTTCCTGAAATCTTTCTTTGCCTATTGCAAAATGTCCTCAAGAATGGTATCTTCAACAGCCATTACTTTGGCAGGTGCAAGTGGATTTATTATGATATGAAGATCGTATTGATGGTACCACCCCAGAATGGGAGGTCCCAATTAGGCAACATACACCTTGCCTTTAGGGCACCTGTCCTTGAATGTTATATCAGTATTCATATACCCCCAAAAATCAATTTGCTCGCCTTGGTACCCACTAGGGTTAATATTTCTTAGTAACAAGTGCACAGATGGCCATGCTTTTAAAAACAACTTCTTGGGTATGATCGTGTAAAGTGAACCAGAATCCACCATTAATTCCACAACCTTGTCCTTAATGGTAAATTCATCCTTAGGTGTACTTGACCTGCCTGTCATCTCGCATGTGTCCTATTCATCACTTACAAAACTCTGTCTGAGGGAGCATTGCTTAATGCTCCTGACATTTCCTCCAACACTATCTCCACTTTTCCTTTGCCATTATCTCTGCACATCCTGCCGAAGTGACATTGAAATCCTGAACGTTATCCATAGTTTATCCCAGTAGAACACCACTTCAAAATTACGTGAATGTTGCGCTTTAGACCTTGAAATGAAAGCCTGCACTTAGACGTTGTCTCCACGTAGCTCCAACAATGCTGAATTACTCGAACCGTCACCGGGGAAACAGTCATGGCGTGCGGTCGTACTGATGAATCGGTGAGTTGCCAGCAAAATGCAGGCCTTTGAACAATGTTGAAATGAGTGCACATTCAGGTCTCAGCACTGGAAGCGCTCAATCACGCTCGTGAACGAGAGTATACGAGCAATGGTTACCAATGAGATGCCTGTCTTTGAAACAATGTAGCGTGGGCGCACTGTACATGCTTTGAATAATGCCTTGAGAAACTGGTCACGGCCTTGAGGATAGACACTGCCTCAAACACTGAAACAATCAAAGTCTCAAACAAAGTCTCAAAGGCAACAATGTAGCGGTGGGCTCTGCTTGCAAGCTTCAAAAGCAGAAGCCCCTCAAGGGCTTTAAATCTGACACAGAGAAATGCGCTGACAACAACGTGCGCATGTGGCAGTCCACGACTACTCAAAACCAACGCAACCCAGAGTCCAGCTTCATAAATACAATGTGAAGTGCGTCACGCCGGTGAAAGCGCAGCAAAGTCTTAGCGCAAGTCCCCACAATAAAATCGCTAGGCAGAAATCAAAGCGATGCGACCACTCGAAAGCTGTCTCTCTTACTTGAATACATGGGTTAACAGCATCCCCGTATGATGAGAGTCTTCTAGATGCCTGCAGGACTGCCCATACTTCACAAAAAATGTACTAATGAGACCGTACACCAAGCGTTGATTGTTGACTCTTATTTAATAAGCCAGAAACTCTCAGGCGTGTTACCCCCTTCGCCAGTCAACAGGCACACCAAACACAATGTGCATGGAACATGGAGCTCTTGGAATGCCAGAGGTAATAGCATTCCTGGCACAGTATGTAATCCCATTACAACTGTTAGACAGCAGGTTTTTAGACTGCTGGAGTCAGACTACACATAGTAGGTCTAAAGCCATGTTTTAACAGCCAACCCTGTGGATGGCACAATAGGTGCTGCAGTCCACAGGTAGCATTTAATTTCAGGTCTAGATAGGGACTTATAGGCATGTTAAAGATGCCAATCAGTGACAAGCCAATTTGACCATGCTTGAAGGAGGAGCACCAGCACTTTACTCCTGTTTAGCTGTGGTAAAGCGCATGTTCTGAGCCTAAATGATGCAGCAGTATGTGTAACAATTGCAACACATATCCATGTGGACATTCGAGATGGTGCACTCGTGCACTTCTCCTCACCTCAGTGTTCCGAGTTCCAATCTTCAATAGTGGTACAAACTCCACTTATAGATAAAGCCTTGGATTCCACATTACTCTGCAAAAAAGCTGTTAAGCACTATGATGACCAGGTAATTTTCCCAATAAAGTATTAAAACTCACATACCTCACAGCAGCAGGGAGTTCCACAAGGTTGGGGCCAGAACAGAGAAGGAACAGCCACCCACATGGCAATTCCTGAATCTTGGAATATGAGAAGGAATTGGTGGGATGAGCAAAGCATGCTGGAAGGAGTATATTGGTATAAACGTCGGGCTGTGAAGTTAGGTATTTTGTTTACTTCTAACAGTGAGTAATATGGAGCACCTTAAAGGAAAATCTCACGTGACTTGGGAGCCAGTGGAGAGATTTTAGTATGCTGGAGGTATAAGGATAGAGTTGAAGGTCATAACCAATGAGACCTGTAAGAGGTCTAAGATATACTTTAGACATTTAAAGAGATAGAGAAGAGCCTTTGGAGGCACCACGTGTAGTTTCCCTAACAGGAGAGAAACAAGGACCAAGTGCACCTTTTCACAATGCCCTGCCTAAGAAAGAAGAAAACCTTTTCACTACTGTGCCATCGATACTGATTATACATATCTCGTTGCTTTAGACCCAAACACAGCACCGAATCTGCCCTGCTAGCGGTCACAGATAACATCAGGATGACACTAGACAAGGGACACTCTACGATACTGGTGCTGCTAGATCTATCTGCCGCGTTCGACACGGTGTCACACCGGATATTGCTCAGAAGATTGGAGGAGATCGGATTAAGGGACTCTGCCTTACAATGGATGACGAGCTTTCTATCTACTCGCTCCCAAACTGTCAACTTAGGCCCGTATCGCTCCGCACCTATGGAACTGTCCAAGGGAGTACCTCAGGGCTCTTGTTTGAGCCCTACATTGTTCAACATATATGTTGCTCCCCTGGCCAATCTCCTACGGATACATGGGTTTATTCCCATATCCTATGCGGACGATACGCAGCTACTTTTCCCATTTGACAAATTTCATCCATCTGTACAGTTGGCCTTCTCCTCTGGGATGAGAGTCATCTCACACTGGATGAAGAGCAACTTCCTCCAGTGTAATGTGGGGAAAACAGAGATTCTGCTCTTTGGAGAGGCCCCTCCTTGTGGACACCAGAGTGGTGGCCGACCGATTTGGGTGCCTATCCTGCCCCCAAATCCACTGTGAAGAACTTGGGCGTTCGTTTAGACCAAGCCCTCACAATGAAGGAACACACTGCGCAGACAGTGGGTTCCTGCTTCCACACAATGAGCCTGCTCCGTCGAGTCTTTCCTTTGCTCCCTGACTCAATTCGGAAAACTATAATACAGGCCCTTGTATTAAGCCGCTTGGACTACTGTAATGGGCTGTTGATCTCTGCCAATGAGGCTTCGCTCAGCAGACTACAAGTAGTCCAGAATACGGCAGCGCGATTGGTCCTCAATGCCCCTCCCAGGACTCACTCCCGCCCTCTGCTTCTGCAACTTCATTGGCTTCCTGTCCGTCAACGGATAAGATTTAAAGTCTGTTGCATAATACACAAGGCACTGTTCGATCTGGGCCCTTCTTACCTCTCAGAGAAATTTACTCCGTACTTACCTTCGAGATCTTTGCGCTCAGGTTCCAAACATCTTCTGGTGGTACCTCGAGTCAGAAAGGCTAGACTGGGAGGAAAGGCCCTCTCACATCTTGGTCCGCGTTACTGGAACAAACTTCCATTACTCCTGAGACAATGTACAGATTATTTGCATTTCAGGAAGCTGCTTATGACCACCCTTTTCTGTCTTTGATTCTTTTGTCTTTGTCTCTGATTTAATTAAATCCGCATTCCACCCATGCCGCCCGCCCAAAGCGCAGAGATACCCCTTCGGGGGTCGATTCAGGCGCTATACAAATAAATAAATAAATAAGAAGAGTATGGTAAACAGCGTCAAATGCAACAGAATTATGGAGTAATATCAGGGCATTGACAAGATCATTAAGGGCTACTACAGTACCCATTTCAGTACTCCTATTAGGTCAGAAACCAGCTTGAATATCATCTAGGAAGGAGCAGAGCTGTTTTGCTACATTGGACTTCAGCATTATTGCTGCAGTAAGTAAAAGTGAAGGAGGGCTATAGTTCGTCGGAGTCGACAGGGCATGGTCAAGGTTTCTTAAGAAGAGGGAGAACCACCCCATTCTTAAAGAAATCAAGGATAGAGTCAGACAACAGGGGAGAGTTTAATACATCAAGTAGAGAATGAGATAAAAACGTGTCTGGTTGTTGAAAGAAAACAGCCCATGATAGCGTCAAAATGAGAGACAGAATTACAGCGACTCATCATCTAAGTAGGGTTGAAAGATCAGTCAGCTCAAAATTTGACTAAAGAGCTGGATGAGTGCAATTGGATGAAGTAGGAGATGTCTTGTGAGGTTAATTCCTTAGCAATATTATCTTTAATATTGAATATTTTATTGACAAAGAAGTCTGCTAAGTATTCAAACAAGTATTTTTAGAAATAATAATGAGCTAGGAGGGATGCCCAATCACTGACAGTTCCTTTAAAATCTTGACAAGCTCTTTTTGTTTGTTAGATGCTGACGGGATTCTAAAGGAGTAATAGTGATGACATAACTCTTTGAAGGGTATTTTATATATAGATTTTTTTTATGGTCGTAAGTACATCTCTGCAATCATTCTGTCTGTTTGAGGTAATATATAAGCTAGATGAGGAGATCATTGAACCAAGGTGCCCTGTGTTGTTCTCTCCCTTATGTACTTCTCCCCTGCCCCCCTTTTTCCTACTTCCTTTGTACGCTTCATTTCCCTTGCTCACTCCACCACATCAACCTGCTTTTCCATTGCCTTCCTCTCGCCCTCCCTGGTCCTATTTTTTGTTTAATGACATTTTTTTTTTTTTTGGGCCAGGGAGCAAATTGCAGCCTGTCCTTCTGCATTAGGAATAAAAGGGCTTTCTCACTTTTCAATTTTCAAATTTTGTTATTTACTAATCCATCTTGATCAATAATTTTAAAAAATGGTGACTGCGTTAGGCACATGCTGCATGATGCATGGACTGCATGTAAAAATGACCCTGTCATCATGTTTTTTTTTTCTTTTGTTCATGCTGCACAGCATCAGCAATGCTGATGGTGTCAGTATGAAAAAAAAGCATTGGCAAAGCTTATAGGTCTCAAAGGTAAGACCTATTGGCTTTGCAAATGCTTAATTTTATATTCCAATGGAGTCTTAAATCAAGAAACTTTTGCTTAAAACCCATGCTTACTCCCTATTATCAGAACAGGGAACTGTTCCTATTGTTGATGTTGATGTAAAGTTCTTGTTGTATTTTATATATGTAGATAATGGTCAGCGTGCCCTTTGTAACAGGACAGCTGCTTGTAATTTTCTACGGTCAGATGAGGAACATGTGTCTGTAGTTACATGAGTAAATTTTTCACAGCGTCTCTGTCTTATTCACTGGCAAAAGGACTTTGGGGCAAAATGTCATCTGAATCAAAATGAAAAGTGTTTGGTACTGGACAGTCTCTGCTGGTCCAAGAATTTTATGATCTAGTTTCCTCCCTGATATCAACTTGCAGCAGGGTGGCTATTGTGCTTTTCTGAGACACTTGTCTGGTAACCCTATATATTTGATCTTGCCTGGTTAGCATTTTAAATGTTGCAACTGAATTTTCCTTATCTGCAACATATTCTCCATGCACCAGCCTCACAAAAAAGAAAAAAGATTCTATGAGGAGAATCTGACTGGGAAAAATTCACTGACAGAGTTGTTGCCTGCACAGTCACTGGTCTGCTATAAAGGATCGGCCACATGATACTGTTTCACTGTGCCCACTGACACCAGCTTTGTCCTCTTTCTCCCAGGTAACAATGGCAGTATCATCATCCTTGTTCCTTTCTTCTCCAGCACCAGAACAGGATATTGATTGGTTGGACCAAACTTTTCCTTCAATCCAGTCTCTCTACCACAAGCTCAGTACCCAGTCAGCCACTGGATATGACATTGAAGTTGTAGTCTGGCTCATACTATCCCAGGTATTTTTGCAACAAAATAAGATGTGATTGATCATGTGGATCCTCCCATCCAGGACAGTCTAGAACATACATTTTTACCCTGCACAGCATTTTTATGGCGAGTGGTTAGATAGTACACACCTTGGCATATTATTTATAGCTCTTTGTGCACTGAGTAGGTTCTGACCCCATTACCCACCATTGTCTAAGACCCTCGCAGTCAAGGCTTGTTTTAACGTAGCATTAGATCTCTAAACAACCACATTTTAACTGAGCCTAAAGGGATATGGGAATTGTAGACTTAACCCCACCCTAGCAAGTGTCTCTGTTAATATTTTAGCAGTAAATGCTGACCCTTGTTCAGAAGAAATGTATGAACTCCAACCATTGCTACAAAACCTAACAAGTCCTTTATGACTGAACGAGGTGCAGCCTGGCCATAGCCTTAACTTGGTGTTGAGGCCATGTACACATGAATTAGGTGCACAAGTATACAGCAACTAGTATATGTTTTTTACCTGTATGCTGACAGGTATTCAATTTAAAGGGATGCACTGCTTCCTCAAGTGAAGCTGGCAGTGGACTTACAATTGCAGAATGTTTTTTTTTCTTTTTACAAATCTAACATTGTAGTACTTACGATTTAGGTTGTTTTGGTATTTATTGCCACCAGTAATGCTCCTGTGGAATGAGCACCATTGAAGACACCCAAGCATGCGCAGCACCTATTCCTTCATGAGCTGCTTTTATTAGGTTTAATTGGTTAGACCCATTTGGTATGTAGCATTTGCCAATCTTAGGATCTGTACTGGCCTAACTCGCATTCAATTGTACCCAATGGATGTGCAATGCACATAGTTTTGGGATGCTTTGTTTAGTAGCAGCTTCCAAGGATGGTATTGGAGTTACTATAATTTCTTTCCTTGGGCTGTGGGTCACTCATTGTTAATGTAAGTTCGTACAGCAATGTTTTTTTTCTCTATTGGAAAAAACACTCTTTCTCTGAAGTATACAAGTGTGAATTCTGTGTACTAGGTATGGTTTGTCCTTCATTGTATAGGAATATCCTGATTGACTGGGTACTATTCTGACGGTCAAATTAAGGGCGTTATCTCGCATTTGTAAATGTGCTGTTGTAAGCATGTCTCTTTGTAAGTCTTTGAGTATTTGTTGTATGCTGTTTCTTTCAGTCTTTTCTGGAAAATGTAGATGTGAAGAATTGATAAAACGGTCTAACTCTCTCAGCATAGCCAGACAACTAATTCTTGTCGAAATTCAGGAATTCCATTAATGTTTGCAATTCCCGAAGGGCATTGACAGGCTCAAAACCCAGGTCCTTTTCCTTCCCTGGATAATTTGTATCCTAGGAATATTACATTTAAAAAGCATAGTTTGGTTTCCTGAAAATCAATGTATAGACTGCTTCAGGTCGCACTGTGATTATACTGTCCATGTGTTGTAAATGTTCTTTCAAATCATCATCTTTATGTATATGTCATCAACTTAAATACCAAATTCAGATCACATTGGAATCCAATTATTCTTGCAGAGAATACTCCTGGGATGATTTTATACCCCAGGAGGAGCCGTGTAAAACCTAATTGAATTCCTCCTAATTTAAATTATGTTAAACAGTATGATTATGATGTCAAACTTTGTGTAAAAAAAAAATTGGTATAGCCAAAGTGGTTTTGTATTTTGTGCATGTTAGCTGCATCATTGATCCAGTGCTATGCATTCTGTTCTGCATATATTTTGCAATGTGAATTTAAATTCTGATACTTTAATGCAATTCTCTAAGATTTATCAGGTTTTAAAAACAGGAGTATTCATATCAATGGGCATGGGATTACTAGTCCCTGATATTGTCATTTACCAGTTTTATTGAATGTTGTTTTTTAACTTGTGGTTTATCTCTCAAAGGAATCATATGGTGCTGAAAGACTGCATGCCAACTCCCCTTCCCTTCGCCATAGAGAATCATTGGGTAGGAAGTTATAAAGAGACTTGGGAAATTGGAAGGGGCAGACACGAAGACTGATTCCTTGAGAAGGGATATCAGAACACCATCATCCAACTGCAAGTCTGACAGCTTTCTGAGGTTTGTGTGTTGTCTAGTAAAGTGGTAGTACACTTACAAAGGACCTGTAAGTTAAATGCTATTGGTGGGCCTGGAGCAGTCATTGTGCCATCCACTTAAGTAGCTCTTTAAACATGTGATCAGACCAGCTATTACAGCCTGTGTGTGCAATTTACATTGCCATTTTGACCTGGCAGTATAAACTTCTTGCCAGGCCTAAACCTTTCTTTTTAATACATACATGTCACCACTAGGGTAGGCCATGGATAGCCCTAAGCTTCACTAAACAGCCTATAGGGCAGGAAACAGTGCATTTAAAAAATTGAACATGTACTTTTGACCTTTACATGTCTTGGTAGTGAAACACTCTTAAATTAGTTTTTCACTACTGCAAGGCCAGCCTCTCCCGTAGGATAACATTGGGTTGGTTGGGCGGTTGTGCTGTTCTGCTGCATGAAGTACTGCTACTCTGCTGCCCTGCTGCTTGAGTGAGGACAGGACCTGCATCCTGAGCCCAGGATGATCAGAGTGACTCCAAGGGCTAGTTGGCGGACCTCCTTATCAGAGCCTCAGGGACAGAAAAGATTCCAAACACCTTGAACACTACACCTGGACTCTGCCTGCTGTGAGTCCCCAGCATTCGTCAGTGCCAGCGGTCAGCACCTACAGAAAAATTGTGTCACTGCACTTATCTTTGTACAAATTAAGCACTGCATGAGACTCTGCCTGAAGTTACATCACTTTCTAGCTTCATCTTTGACTGCATCATGCTGGGGGTGGGGGTATTACACAACAAGTGGCTGGATTAATTATAAGTTTATGATTCGTTGAGATATTCATGTTAGTACATATGAATCATTGTGGAACAATCTAGTTATATTGCTCATTTTTATGTTCTAGAATCCCCTGACGAAGAGCCCCTGTGGCTCGAAATGCATTGGGACAATATATGCCGTGTTCATTTTTACTTGGAGACTAATCTGCACGTACTGCTGTACGAAGCTTATGATGGCATACAGTATGTATTTGGAGCGTCTAATAAAGATTACAGATTTATCTCACTGTCTCCGTCGTGGTGAAGAACATTAAGAATTAGACAGTTACATGGAAGGTTAAAAACATGGTGGTTAATTGGAGTATAACAGAATACCTGGATGAATTTGACACATTGGAGGGAGTTGTTCCCACTTCTTGCAGTGCAACAACAAAAGAGCGCAAGGATAAAGCTAGGTTTTCTACATTACTTTTAGAAAGTTGGCATTTTCTTGTCCCAAACATTTGGTGCCTGCAGCCTATATCCTGGGTCACATGAGTAGGTGTAGCTGGCCGTTGGTCTTTGTGTATTGCTCCCACACAGTGAAACAAAGGGGGACTAGGTGTTGACAGGATGGGCCAGCTCTGATTTGATAGGGGGGTGGCTGTCACCTACCACACTAGTACATCCCAAAGAATCTGCTTCAGCACACTCACAAAGGATTTCATACTGTCTTTTGTACCCCCAGACAAGCTGGGCCCAGGGCAGGGAGGTACGAAATCCCAGACAACTCTGTAGTGGGAGGACTCCAGAAGCTTCTTCATCTTCAAAGTGGGCACAAGGTATAAATTGTGGACTCTCAAACCCAACTCTTTAGTACACATCGGGACCTGTGGAAGACTCAGAAGAAGGGCGGTTGTGCTGTTCTGCTGCATGAAGTACTGCTACTCTGCTGCCCTGCTGCTTGAGTGAGGACAGGACCTGCATCCTGAGCCCAGGATGATCAGAGTGACTCCAAGGGCTAGTTGGCGGACCTCCTTATCAGAGCCTCAGGGACAGAAAAGATTCCAAACACCTTGAACACTACACCTGGACTCTGCCTGCTGTGAGTCCCCAGCATTCGTCAGTGCCAGCGGTCAGCACCTACAGAAAAATTGTGTCACTGCACTTATCTTTGTACAAATTAAGCACTGCATGAGACTCTGCCTGAAGTTACATCACTTTCTAGCTTCATCTTTGACTGCATCATGCAAAACTCCTAATGTATATGAGACTTTACCTGAAACTACACCACCCAACCCTCTGTAGCTTAATCAGTGAATACAACACTCAACACTCATAATGCGCAGGGGACTCCAACTGAAGCTACACTACCCAACACTATGAAGTTTCATCTGTGACTGCGGCAGCCAACACTTGTAATGTAAATGAAACCACAGCTGAACTTTCAGCAGCCAACACTATGAAGCTTCACCTGTGATCGCAACACCCCTAATGCTCATGAGACTTGAAGCTACACCACACAGTACTATGAAGTTTCATGTGTGACTTCAGCACCCAACACTTGTGATGTAAGAAACTGACTGAGAGGGGCTACCCCGGATGCCTAGTCAAACGCTCCATGAAACGAGCATGGCACTCGCACCGAGAATATTTGCTCCAACCAAAAGAAAAGACACCCCTCTCCAAAATCACATGTGTCACCACATATTGTCCAGTGAGCAATAAACTGACAAAAATGATAAAACAAACACTGATCAGTCCTTGCACCGCTTGAATGGACCACAGGAACTCCCATGTTTTCCTTTAAAAGGGGCCGTAACATTAAAGATCACTTGGTTAGGGCTCACAAACCTACACATAAGGACAACTCTCTCCAATCCTACCTTAAATTACCCCCTGTGCAAGGTCACTACAAATGTAACAACTGTTTGGCATGTGATTCCACTATGAACACCAAAGTGTTTGAGTATGGAGGTTTAAAACACACACTAAAGTCATTTTCCAACTGTAATTCACAAAATGTGATTTATTGCATTGAATGCCTGTGCAAAATGCTGTATATTGGACAGACCACCCAGAAGATAAAAACCAGGATTTCGCAACACAAGAGACGGATTCGCTGCAGGATTACAACAGCACCCCTTGTTGAACATTTCCTGGAAAAAGGACACTCTGAACTGGAGTTTAAATGGCCAGTGATTGAAAGCGTATGCCCAACTGCAGAGGCGGTAATCTGCAACAGGTTCTTAACAGACTGGAATGTAAATGGATCTTCAACTGCCGGACCATTGAGCATGGACTCAACTCAGTGGATGAATGGAATGCTTTCATTTAATCACTGGATATATATGAGACACATAACAGATGTCTCCCATACCAGCCTCTGCTAACGAGTTTAATTACCAAAATATCCTCACTCACCTTGTATGTAACAGCCTAATTATGACGCTACTTATTGTATCACTGGTATTTCGCTGATTATTAAGACTATTCCCTTGTATTTAACCAACTTACTTACATTGTTTGTTTACAGAATTCTTTCAGTATCAAAATATTGAGAATATTATCCCTAAATTATTTATTATTATTTTTCCAATGTACTTTTAGACATAAGTGTTTTTGTTCTAATAATCACATATATCATCCCATAGATCTGCTTCTTCAATTTCCTTAAATCTGTCCTCTTCAATTCCTCAAATCTGTCCTCTGTTTTTCTAAACTCACTACGAACGCCATTACACTATTAAAGGGTTAATACACTGCAGCAGCCGGCGAGGTCCCCACGTGCCCAATTAGTCACACCCCTCTTCAATGAGCTGCTGCACGCTCACGTACGCGCCGGCGTTCCTATTAATAGCACATGGGACTCATTAACTCAGCTGTCTCCATTCATCGCGCCTCTCACAGAAGCGAGGAACATAGCCCGCTTCTCCCTTTTCAGACTGACTCCGGCGGTCTCTCCACCAAGTAAGTTCTCAGCTCGCCGCAGATTCCTTCTCTCCCAGCTTGGTGCCTTTCAACAACTCTGATGGCTACCCTTTCCTCTTTAGGCGACTATTCATACGGAAGGACTTAATTAATTATCCTCCGCTGACAACACGGCTGTGTTGCGCCTTGAATCACCTGACTACGCATGTAAGTTTACCTCCCCCTTTATATCACGTGCCCACTGATACTCTGCCTACCGGCCGCACACAATCGTTATTTTACATTTTCAGGACCAATTCGTAATTAAAATCCTGCGCCCTCGTTCTAAATACTGGCACCAAGCAACTACCGCCATTCCCGCTCTGCTGTTAACCACAACATAAGTGCAGCCACCACCGCAATTATACCTGCATGTACTAGTACTTTTGAATAGCCCTATTCAGTTTTTTTTCCCTCTTTTCTTAGCCGCCTAAAATATAATTGGGCTAACGCCAGCCCCGGCGCCCACCATTCTGACTCTTCTTGCAACTGCCCTACCATCAGTTTTCGAGTGAGTGCAAGTCTTCTACATCATAACTAAGGCACCTCCCAATGCTCTGTCTCTCGCTAATCTGCGCACCCTGGATTAACTATCCTTGCCCTTCTACTTTGTTTCAATCAACTCACTATCCTCGTTCATTAAGTATGTCACTTCGCCTGAATTTTGAATCCTTAATTAATCTTTTCTTCACAACGGACACATGTCTGATTCACATCGCCTGAAATTTAAACTTGGAATCCCTAATTAATTCTCTACATCACGACATTATGCCCTACTTACCAATAAAGGCCGTAACTAATTAAGTGTCCTTTAACCAATGTCATTTTTGTTGTTTCTCTGGGAGCCCTACTCCAATTCTAGTATGTTGTATTAATATTCTATGACCAGGACGTCACCCTAATACTATGTAAATATCTCTTATAGATTTGGATTGCTCACATATGCTATGTCCTGAAGATGATCTCTAAATAACGGAGATCGAAATGCCGTTGATCCCCTACAACCAGAACTCTTTATATTTTCCATAAATTCTTTCCTAAAGAGTTCACTTGTGTGTTGTCAATGCGATGTATATATTTTAAAGTCACCCTCACTGAGCACCTCACGCTTGTTGTCACTTTTATATGTGAGCACCTGAACTAGTATTATTCCTTGCATACTATTGAAAATAAACAACTAATGTTACTCTGATCGTAACGTGTCCCTGGTCACACATCTCCATGCTCCCTCCAGCATTAATTGCCTCCCCTTACTTAGTTGCACTGTTGCCCAATCTGGCGCAACCCCTGCATCTGCCTTGGACCATTTTTTTGGCCACTTTTTGAACCATTGTTTTCATAAACAGTACATGGAACTATGGCTTCAGCAACATCCAACACTATAAAGCTTCATCTATGTCTGCAACACACAACACTCCTAATGCACACAAGACGTGATATGTTTATTATATTAAAAGGAACCTTGTGATGAGGCTCAATGAGGCTTCATGTGTGACTGTAACACCAAAGACACCTCCTGCACCAGATACTCCATCTGAAGCTACTGCAACCCACCCTGTGAAGCATATTCGTTATTATAACAATGGACAAAGTTAATATAGACCCAACCCAGCTTGTTACTTCCCAATGTAGGAAAAAAACATGCTACGGACGACTTGTTAGATGTTTAGTGGACTAGTGCATAATGTTAAAATAGGACATATGCACAAAGTTCTTAAAATTGTAGCTTTAGTTGCCAAATATTTGTATTAATGAAAATATTCCCTGTCACCTCTCAAATTACTGCTGCATCAGTGAAAACCAAAGCACTTCTTTGGGGATTTTACCCATTCCATTGGTTAAAATTTCACATCTTTCTGTTGGTTAAAATGTAATATTGTTCTACTAATTTCTCTTCCCCACTTTGACCCTCTTCTCCTCATGATATGTGTGCACTTATCTGGCTAGACAGAACCCTGCTGAATTAAAGAAATGGGACAGGCAGGATTTATGCGAAGGTCAAACACATTAAGAGAACAATAGAGCTAGAGACGTGAGTAGAGGGAGAAGGAGGTAGAGCTAGACATGATGTAGAAAGATTTGTGAGGTAGAGAGAGAAGTGAAGTAAATAGAGAAAGGTGAGGGATACAGAATGAAAGATAAAGAGAGTTAGAAAGAAAGAGGAAGTTGTAGTTAGAGAAAGAGTTGTAGAAAAATAGGTAAAGATGTACAGTACAGCAGAGAGGTTGTAAGAGATAGGGAGAAGGAACCGTAGAGAGAGGCAGAGAAGTACAGTACTCCAAGCAGTGATGCAGGAACAGAGGTAATGTAGAGGAAGAGGTGAATTAGACAGAGGTATATGCAGTGAGAGGTAGAGGTAGGCAGAGAGACTTGAGGAAAAACAAAGAGATGCAAGAAAGAGAGATAAAAATGATAACGTATAGAAAAACGGGTAAGATAAAGAGAGTACAGGGAAGATAGAAAGGTGAAGGATAGAGAGAGAAATGTGGTTTCGACTGAAAAAAGGAAGTTGAGAGACATTCATGAAGTAGAGAAAGAGAGCTGATTGTGTATACAAAGGTAGAGAGTCATAAGAGGAAGAGATGGTGAGGTAAAGGGATATATAAAAAAGAGGTTGTGAGAGATAGTTGAGGTGGGGGTGAGAGGTGAGGGGGTGAGCTGAAGTGAAGAAGGAGGTTACAGAGGCAGATATGTGTATGTGTGTGAAGGAGGGAGGGAGGGAGAGAAAGAGAGAGAGGAGTTGATGATAGAGAAAAAGGAGTAGCGGATTAGAGGTACTCAGAAAGGGGTAAGATATTTGGAGAGGTGAAGGAAAGGGAACAGAGCAAGAGAAAGGGAAGGTGGAGATTTGAGGTAGTAGACAAATGGTGAGGTAAATTGAGAGGTTAGGTAGAGAGAGAGAGAGACCAGTGGGGCAGAGAGAGGTACGGTAGTGAGGGGGATGCGAGGGAGAAAGAAATGAAATTAAGACGTGAGGGGGAGTGGTCAGGTAGAGAAATGGTTGCGAGAGAGGTAGAGAGGGACAGTAGAAGAGACACGGAAAGAGGCAAGGTAAGGCTGGAGATGAGGTAGTGTGAGAAGTGAAGTAGATGGAAGAGCTAAACAGGGAGGTCGATGGAATCACAGCAAAGAGGTGCAAAGAGAGGGAAGGGGTAGGGAGATTTGAAACAGAGGGAGGTAACAAGAGTGATGGACACAGATGTAGGCACAAAGAGGGATTGAGAGAGGGATAAGGTCATGACAGAGGTAGAAAAAGATGAAGATAAGTGAGGTATATTGGGTATATTGAGACAAAGGTGAGGTAGTGAGAGCAGAATTGGGGAGAGGATGAAGGTACACAGAGAAGTAGAAATAGAGAGACAGGTTAAGAGAGAGAGTAAATGTAGGAGAGGTGAGGTGAAGTAAGGAGATACAAATGAAACACCTACTGACCTGAGTATGAAGGTTAAGGCTGGGCAGGGCAAGCTTGCACTCTAAGGGGCACAGTTATATATTTTAATGGCTGCAGGACAGCAACCAAAGTTACACAAGGGTGTTAAAGCAAAGATGGCACACAAACAGGCTGCCTAGACCACGCACAAACGTTGCACCATGGTGCAGCAGTGCGTGTGTGCTGTCTAGCATAGGTTGTATACTGGAAGCATTACCTTGACAAAGTCTTGAACATTTTGCACATTGTATGTGTGCTGTACAGTGCAGCGCCCATGCAATGTGTGACATGCTTTGATAAATGAAAAGATTTCTCCATTTTAGCGCCTGCTTCAAGGAGATATTATTTGTTTTTGCGTAAAGCACGGTCAGGCTATCTAGGTAGATCAGGCTTCACTTCAAACCCTATGGGTGCTTGCACTGATCTGCCCAAGTAACACCCAGGTAATGCCCCTGGACGCAAAATGTTGCAGTGCAGCATAAAGCGCTATTTGTGCCGAGAAAAGGGCCCCTTTCCAGCACAAAATAGCATTTAAGCTGGGAGGTAAATGCCCACGCAAGTGTTTGTGTTGCTTTGCGTCACTTTGTCTGACTTTGCCCAGGTGCAAACCCGTAATGAATTTGGCCCTGAGGTCCTGTTAGGCGCACTCGGCTGTCAAATTAGAACAAGTGACTTGTTTTTTTATGAGAAACGTTGTTATGGCAACAATTGTGGCTGTCCCACTGGCTTTACCTGGGGGTCCCATGAAAGTTGGGGGCCCTGGGTAATTGCCCGCGTTGCCTACTCCCTGTGTTTGGGAGGGAGAGGGCCACTGAAAATGGTTAACAATGCCTGATGGTTTCTGAATCTTTGAGGAGCTCTCTTGCTTTCAATTTAAAAACGAGCTGTAGCATTTCTCATCCACCTAAGGAGTTATGCAGGTATATCGGCGATGTACATGCTGAACCCCAGGGTTTACAAAACAATGTACCTAGTTTGTAAAAAATCACTGCTAGCGCCTTACGGAAATTTGTTTGAGAACTGTAAACCCCTCCACAGTGCACATACTGCTGTGGGTCTTTTGAGTATCAAGTGATTCTGGTTGGACAACAGCGACTTAAAACAGCTGCACTTGGATGTTCCTGCAGCAATATCATGGTTTTAACTGTAGGGCGAAAAACCACACGTGCCAAAGTAGTCCTAAAGCCGCGTTACAGAACCTGCACTTTATGTGCAAACGTGCATTTCATGCTCTCGGGCATAACACTGCATGTTTCGCGGATGCGCTGTTTCTTTTTGCAGTAGTTTGAGCAGTTTTGTAGCAGAAAATAAGTGTTCTCATTTTGAAAAACGGACATTGATTTATGCTGCCTTAATGTTGCAATTTTTGTCTTTTTGTGGCAGTGCCATTTTGCAGCACCAGCGTCTGGCGCAATTTACCATCGTCTGCAGTTTATGTAGTCGGATCCAAACATTTGCAGTGCATTTCAGCCCACAATACTCAGCTAATACTGACACCGTAGCTGTCTATGACCTTTTGGGGGCTCAAAGTCGTGGTAATTGGAGAAAAGGCAACATGCCTCAATGAGGTAAACGAATGCAGCGCTGCTGGTTACACCTCAGAGCACATTCCTTCGTGCAATCTCTGCGCAGTGTTACTGCACACCTGTCATGCAAGGGCAGCTGTAAGCAAACAATGCAATGCAGCCCTATTGTCTCTTTACTGGAAGAACCTGGGAGCGGTAGCTTCTCTACTGTTTTACATATCTCTCTCACAAGAAACGAGACAGCACGCCACACCTTCCGCTGTCTTCCTGCGTAGCAAGCAGTAATAATTACAAACTCCTGCGACATTGAATACATAACTAGTGTGACCAGTTTTTACCTTCGCCCACGACAAGTCAGTTTAGCCAACACTGTGTCACTGTATTAAGCATACATGGGCGTCATTTAAGGGTCGGCCTGCCTTTGCGACCCCTAGCGTCGGCAGTGGCAAAATCTGCGGCAGAAACAGAAGCAGCTCATCCTTATGGACGTCGGTGGGGGCTTCACTCACCTCTTTTTTTGTCAATTTTTTATTATACTAATAGTGAATAATGTTACATTATTCGCTATTAGTTTAATTAGAATGGAGTGTAAATAGCTGGAATGACTTTTCCTGGCAGCGGAGGTAAATAAAAAAAGTGATTTTAAATGTATGTATGTTGTGTGGGTGCTTGCAGTTTTAAGTGTGTTTATGTAAGAGAGAGTGTGTGTATGTGTGAATGCCTTTGTGTGTGTATGTGTATGTGTGTATGTGTGAATACCTGTGTATGTGTAAGCGTGTGTATGTGTAAGCATATGTATGTGTGAGTAAAAGTGAAGGTCAAGGGGCATGTGAAGTCACTTCCGCTACCCCAGGCATTTTGATGAATTGACGTCCATGCATACATCTGGATATGTATAGCCAAATACTCTTCACGAATCCAGCGAAAAACTCCTGTCTTTTGTGCGAATATGGCAGGCGAAGCTAAACCTGGAACTGCATGCACGAGCGGTGGTTATATCGTATAAGCAAACACGTGCGTGCCAGCGTTAGAGTTAATAAACCAGCAGAATAAAGTGTCACCGTAGCCTGGCACAATAAATAAGGAAGTTATAGATCGTGAGGCGGGGTTTTATGTTGGAACATACTTGCATTCCCCCATATACGGCTCCACACTCCAGGACGCACCTTTCCACCTCATATTTGACTGCAGCTTCCTAGACCTCTGGCGCGTGCAGGCAGGACGGGCACAGTTTGTTTACATAATATGGCCTCTGTGGCAGAGGTAAGAAGGGCATCATTTTGTGGACTTTAAAAGCGCGCCTGTTCAGGGCCGGCCATTAGCATGGGCGAGCAGGGCCCGGGCACAGGGCAGCAATTTTCTGAGGGGCGCATGGAGCTGTGTGGATTAAGGTGATGCCAACAGCAGCGCCCTTCTCACCTTGCTCCAGCCTTGTCCGTGTCCCTGCTTGTTCGTTTCTGTCTGATTTGCCAGTTTAAAGTGGTGTTATATGACGTGTGATGTTTTTAACACCCCTTTAGCCCCCTTCCCTGCCATCCCTTCACCCTCTGACCCCTGCTGGCAAACACCAACAAAGCCGTCATCTGTGTGAGGCAGCTGAGCTATCAGTGATGTAGGTGAGCTGGGGAAGGTCTGGGGATGTTTGTGTTCAGGGGCCAGTCTCTGATCATTTATGTACTGACCATTGAACACAAAAGGGACCCCTGCTGCCTTATTTAGAGGTATATTTACAAGGGGATAGCGGCAACAGAACATCACTTTTAGCGACGTTCCGATGGCGCTGTGCCCTTCTCCATATTTACAAAGTGGCGTTAAGCTTGTGGCTTAACGCCGCCTTGTAAATACGGTCACTTTATATGCATTGCTTTGCATATAAAGGGGCGTGCAATGGGTATTGCTAAGGGCATTCCACCGCAACACCCATTGCTTTTTGACGCTGCCTCAGAATTACAAGGAGGTGTAAATCTGAGACAGAGCCAAAAACTAATGTCATGCAATAGCAGGCGTTAGAATGGCGAAACAAAGAGAAATATTTGTATTTCTCCTTGTTTTTGCTTTTTCTATAAAGAGCAAAACACCATTAATGATTGTTCATGTGCAGGAAGATGTCCCTTCTGCAGCACACATAGAAGTAACAAATCGCCAATTATTGATTGTTTATGTGCAGGAAGGGGCACCTTCCTGCACATAAACAATCATTCCCTGCAACACAGGCACCCCTGCACTATTGCAATGCCTACGTTGGCGCTAGGCAGCTAATTTTAGCGCTAGTGCTAGTGAAAACACAGGGGTGCTCCGTATTGTTGTAAATCCAGTGCATCCCTGCATTTTGGAAATGTCAGAGCGCAGCGCTGCCAAATTTGGCGCAGCGCCGCGCTCCAACATTTCCTTGTAAAATTACGTTTAATGTACTGCCATCAACAATGGTGCCAAACTTCTCTCCGCCCATGCCCAGGGCACTATCTTAGCAAAGGACGGCTCTACCTGTACTGCACAATGAATGAAAGTCTTGAATGTGTTTCTAGAGTCCCACTGCCTATTGCTCAGGGTCACTCCTGTTAAGTAATTCTGCGGTAGCAGCGTTTTCACATAAATATAGATGCACGAAACTGTCCACATAACCCATCACCTGCTACGTAATTCACATACTTTAACAAAAAAGTTCTACCTCACACAAATCAAAAGTTATCTAAAAAGTGGCACATATGGTGCTGCACAATGGCAGATCTGTTCCAAAAGTGAATTAGCTACCTTCCATTTTCAGATTAGTGTTAAACTGGTACTGTAGTGACATCTTTGCCCAAGTAATATTAATGTGTGATAAAATACGAAATAGTGAAATAAATCTGCTACAGAATGTGCTGCACTATGCCAGATAAGTTGCCTTTCCTTGCCACATAATTAAGTTAAACCTTGCCCCATAATTTGGTCCTCCACTGAAGCATAATTTCAGTGGCCCTGCTGTTGCCCTGTGTAGGAGTGGTGGCACACAAGGCAGACGTTCAATTTCACAGGAGGACAGTTCCTCTTTGCAGGTGTGACTTTAATCACCACAACAGGTTTGTACACTTTCCATGAGGAAATATTTATGTGCTACACATAGTCACATTGACAGAGGATACACTCAAATCTAGCGCCTGTACCCAGAGGCAGGCGCAGCCTGGAACCAGTCTTCTTCCGGGTGCATCCTACACTCAGTGGTGGGGACATAGATAGGTACCACTTGACCAGTGTCGGCACGACAGACTGATTGACGGCGGACGCGACAGAGCGCACCGGGAGGAGCGGCTGTTGAAAGCTTCATCCGCGTGGGAGAGCCCGCGCGGACACCTCCCGCGAGCCTCTGGGCACCGCACCTGCTCGAGGAGGAGTAGCAGGTACCTCGGACGGACGGTGAAGGGGCCCGAGGAGCGTCCTCCATCGCCCTGCTTTCACTGAGCCAGGCATCATGGTAACCTTGAACGTTTGGAAGGACCTCCTCATAGAAACGGTGCTGGGTAAGGGCTTTTCTCTTTTTTTTTCATGTCCACGCGCAATATCTTTAAGTGGCTCTTTGTCAGCACTTAAGAAATACTTTTCTACAGTACAGATAAGCATTGTCAAAGGCAGTACTTTAAGACTTTGTAGAGCGAAAAGTTTCCCTAAATAAGAAGCAATGGGTACCCCATGGGCACCAGCAGTGCAAGTGTCTCTCAGGCAGAGAACCAGTTGAGCGCAGGCAGCAGCAGTGCATGATGGGCGCAGGAAGTGTGGGGAACACGGGGGATATATCCCCCCAGATTTTGTAGTGGCGGGCACACCAGAAATAAGGGTGAGGGGGACGAGGGGACACAATCATTTCCCCTCTCTCTTTTGTCAGTCCCAGGGCCATTGACAGGTCAAAGAAAGCACTACCTACCTTGACCCTGCACTTGACCTGTGGCTTTCCCTTTTGTTATGCTGCAAACCTCCAGGAATTTTTTCTCACCTCGCCCTCCGCCACAGCTACCTGCACATCCAGGACAAAGGAACAGAGGTAGTTTGTTGATTACTGACTGCATCCTGCCCTTCCTCTGCCCCGACCCTACCTCATTTGACTGCTTCACACTGTGCAATTCAACCAGTCTGTTTTGTTGACATTTTTATTTTAAGCAGTTGAACATCGCCTTGGAACATAAGAGCAATTAGTATCAGACATAGTCTAAACACACATCTTGTGGTAAGTTGTGTGTCAGATGTGTTGGTCTGTCCTAGTGTTTACACAAATATTTTAAATATCACTATTTTGTCTTTTATTTCTTGTATAGTGCTACTCAACCCAATCCAGGGTGTCGAAGCGCTTACCATCACACATACACATTATACATTGCCATTAAATCATATGTGTGTAAATCAATTTACAGGATGTATTATTTATTTATTTATTTATTTAAAAGGTTTTATATAGCGCTGGCTGGACCCAAGGGTATCAGAGCGCTTTACAGGGTTTAATGAGTAGGAATTACAATATAGCAAAATACAATGAGGTAGCATTCAAAACCAATTAAAACAGTAGATGACAGCTCAATTTATACGATCGGATTACACAAATTGCGATAGGCAACAGCCAGTCAAGAGAAGAGAGGTTAGCGTGGAAAAAGGGGGGGATAGAGAAGTAGGGGGTAGGATGTAGGAATGGAGTGAGGTTGGGGGGGGGGGTAAGGAAATACCAAGTATGTCCGGCAGGGCCTATGAGAGGGATAAGTGGAAGAGAGGAAGAAGAAAAGAAGGGGGGACCCTAAATAGTAGGAAACCGGGTTGGGATGAGAGCCCTGAGAAGGGGTTAAGGACCCCAGAATTTCTCGAGAAGTTGAAGTTTGAGGTCTTTTTTGAAGCTGAAGTAGGAGGGGTTGCAACGAAGTTCTTTAGGGAGTGCATTCCAGATGGTAGGTGCATTTCCGGAGAAGGAGCGTGATTGAGTGGATTTCTTGTTTAACAGAGGAGGGACAAGAACGAGAGTGTTTGAGCTCCTCAGTGTTCGAGAGCAGCCCGCTTTGTGGAGTTTATCTGCGAGGTACAGCGGGGTGTGTTGATGCAGGGCTTTGTGCGTAATGCAGGCGGTCTTGTAGGTAGATCTGCCTTCAATGGGAAGCCAATTGAGTGCTTTAAGGGCTGGGGAGATGTGATCGAACCGTTTGAGGTCGGTAATGAGCCTAGCAGCGAAGTTAAGAACAGATTTGATTGGGGCTAGGTGGACTTTAGGTATTCCAGAGAGAATGGCGTTACCATAGTCGATTTTTGACAGGACCAGTGATTGGACAACTGATTTAAAATCCTCAGCAGGAATGAAGGGTTTTAATTTCTTGAGGTGATGGAGAGTGAAGAGAGCGCTTTTGGCCGAATTTTTTATATGGGAGATAAGGGAAAGGTTCTGGTCAATGTTAATTCCTAGGGATTTAACAGAATTGGAGATGGTGAGAGAGCAGTTGAGAGCTGTAAGGTCCGAGATCCAGGATTGGATGGGGAGCGAGCTGTTTTTAGGGGAGAAAAGAATGATTTCAGTTTTTTTAGGGTTAAGTTTGGGGTGGTTGTAGTGGAACCAGGATTGAATCTTAGTCAAGGCGTCATTGAGGTGTAGCACGTCAGAGTGGGATTGAATCTTATGATAAAGTTGAGTGTCATCAGCGTAGAGGTGGTACTTGATTCCCGCTTGCTTAAGAATAAGGGTGAGGGGTTCCATAAAGAGGTTGAAAAGAGAGGGCGAGAGAATAGAACCCTGGGGGACACCCAGCGAGACTGGCAAAGGTTTAGAAAGGCAGTCCTGAATTTTAATTTGCTGGGATCTGTGTTGGAAAAAGGAGGAGAACCATTTGAGAACTGCACCGTTGAGGCCAAAACGATCTTTAAGGGTGTTAAGTAAAGTAGAGTGGTTAACAGTATCGAAAGCAGAAGAGAGATCAAGGAGAATGAGAAGGGAGGACTCGCCCTTGTCGAGGGAGTGATGGATGTCATCAATTATATTGAGCATGGCCGTTTCAGTACTACAGCCCTTTCTGAAACCGGATAGTAAGGAGTCCAATAGATTGAATGTGTCAATGTGTTTATCTAATTGGCGCAGGGCACATTTTTCAAGGGCTTTAGAGAGAAGAGGGAGGTTAGAGATAGGCCGAAGATTATTTAGGTCATTAGGGTCGGCGGCAGGATTTTTGAGGATGGGAGTGATTTGTCCAAGTTGGAGGGAAACAGGGACACAACCCGTGGCAAAGGAGGAGTTGATGATGGAGGTCCAATAAGGGGCAATGATGTGTTTTAAATCTTGGACAAGGTTGGCAGGGAGAGGATCTCTGGAGTGAGAGGATGGTTTAAGTCTGGCAATGACGTTGAGGACTTCGAGTTCGGTAACTGGATGGAAGTTATGCCAGGAAGCGTTATTTTTTGCTCAAGTTTGGAGGGGTTGGATTCAGGAAGAGAAACGACTAGAGGCAGAGATGAGGGATCGTGAGGAAGTGTTAAGAGGGAGGGAGAATTGGAGGAAAAGTCAAGGGGGTAGTGGGCTATGTAGGAGGGGAGTTAAGACGAAGGAATGATCAATTTTGGAGATTTTTTCAGAGAAGTAGTTAGAAATTTCTTCACATCTCTCGATAGTGGCCGCCACCTTGGGGGGGGGGCAGAGGTTGTTTGGTTTTTAATAATGTTGAATAGTTCCCTGGGTCTATTTTTGGCCCGGTCAAGTTGTGAGCAGAAGAAGGCAGCCTTAGTATTGAGGATGTGCTTTTTGTAATTGGACCTGGCGGATCTGAGGAGGGCGAGAGTTGAAGGGGATGGGTTTTGCCTCCACGTGCGTTCAGTTGACCTAAGGGCGCGCCTCTCGTTGTTGAGATCAGTATTAAACCAGGATTTGGAGGAGGTGTTTTTCTGAAGTTTAAGTTTAGTTGGAGCAATTTGGTCAAGAACAACCGTGATGGATTTATTAAAGTGATCAGTGAGGTCATTAGTATTTTGGGAAGGAGGAGAAAGTCGAAGTTGCGCTTTGACTTTAGTCTCAAGTTCACCAGGGGGAATAAGATGGAAATTTCTAGTAAATTTCCTATGTTTGATGATTTTAGGGGGAGGGGGTAGCATCGTGTTAGAGATCGAGAAAAGGATAAGGTGATGGTCAGACCAGTCGATGGGAAAAATGGAGGAAAGGGAGGCCAAATCAGTGCTTGTAATGATAGCGTCCAGAGTGGCTCCTTTTGTGTGAGTAGGCGAATGGCAGAGTTGTTTCAAGTCATTTATATCAAGTAGATCCGTGAGGAGGTTAATCATAGGATCATCCTTTTTGTTCCAGTGGAGATTAAAGTCCCCAAGGAAGAGGTTTTTAGAATTGGAAAGCGAGGATTGGGAAAGAAGGTCGGACAATTCCTCTACAAAGGGAAGTGAGTCACTAGGAGGGTGGTAGATATTGTGAAGTCGAATTGGCGGGGAACCATGCACTCGAAGTTCCGCTCCGAGGTATTCGAAAGTAGAATGATCGGAGTTCTGCACAAGTGAGAGTTGGAGTTCGTTTTCATAGATTATGGCAAGACCACCTCCAATTCTGTCAGGTCTATCTTTTCTGAGGATGGAATAGCCAGGGGGAGAGAGCAGGTCAAGAATGGAAGAAGAGTGATCATTGAGCCAAGTTTCAGTTAGAAAGGCAATGTCAATGGTTTCGCTAAGGATAGTTTCCGATATTTCAATCGCATGACAAGCAGCTGAGCGGCAGTTAACCAGCATGCACGAAAAGGGTTTAGGAATGGTTTTGGGAGAGGGGATGGAATGGATAGTGGTAAGTTGTGGAGGCAGTCTGGGTGACATTGGGGAGGCTGGCAATCTGCTAGTTCCTAGGATCACAGGGATGGATGCGTGGGGGACAGGAGGGTCTATAATGAGGGAGTTAAGGGGGAAAGAGTTACCGAGGTCACGGAGATCAGGAGAGGGGAGATGGCTTGAGGTGTGGGATGTTCTATGTGTATCGTTACAGAGGGGGGTAGTATTCCATTGTTGGGGGTGTGAGGTGTTGGTTTGGCCAGAGCCCAGGGAAATAGAATGATTGGGGCGGTTTAGTGCGGAGAGGGAATTGATGTCTTTCCAGAGTGATGTGATTTCAAACGACAGGTTAGCGAGATGGAGTTCTATGTTAAAGAGTGTCTGTGTTATAAGAGAGATAGGTACGGGGGTTAGGAGGTCGGGCGGGAGAGGAGAATGTTCTGGGCTAGTTTGGACGGGAGGTCTGGGGTGTGGGCGGGGTGGGAGCCCAGGTGGGGGGTGGAGAGGGCTGTTCCGGTAGATGGACGAAGGGAGGGGAGGGAGGAGAGAAGGGGGATTCACTGGAGCCCGTTGAGAGTCAAGGGAAGGTGAGGGAGCGTGGGGAGAGTGAGGAGGGCAGATATCCTGGTTAAGGGGGGGAGGGTCGTTAAGAGAGGGAGGAATTGGAGTCAGTAGTTGAGCCGAAGGGGGATCGAATTTAGGGTGCTGGGAGGAAGAAGAAGATAAAAGGGAGGAATTAGTGTGAGGTGGTAAAGAAACCAGAGGCGGAGAGAGAATTTGGGTGGCAGAGGGGGCCGTTGGTGACTCGGAAGGGGGAAGGTTATTGATGTGGGAGGGAGTCTGGGGTGTGGGCGGGGAGGGAGCCCAGGAGGGGGGTGGAGAGGGGTTTTCCGGTAGAAGGACGAAGGGAGGGGAGGGAGGGGAGAAGGGAGATTCACTGGAGCCTGTTGAGAGTCAAGGGAAGGTGAGGGAGCGTGGGGAGAGTGAGGAGGGCAGACATCCTGGTTAAGGGGGGGAGGGTTGTTAAGAGAGGTAGGAATTGGAGTCAGTAGTTGAGCCGAAGGGGGATCGAATTTAGGGTGCTGGGAGGAAGAAGAAGATAAAAGGGAGGAATTAGTGTGAGGTGATAAAGAAAGAAGAGGAGGAGAGAGAGTTTGGGTGGCAGAGGGGGCCGTTGGTGACTCGGAAGGGGGGAAGGTTATTGACGTGGGAGGGAGTCTGTGAGTCTGGAGTTGGGAGACATCCAAAGTGGTTGAAGTGTCGGATAGAGGAGGGGTGGTAGTAGGAGAGAGAGAGAGCAGGAGGTCATCCAGTGATTGGGAGGCTGAAGGGTTGGAGGGAGGTTTCGATAGAAGGTAAGATAAGGTGCTGTAATGGTGTTCGAAGATGGTGAGGTGTTTTTCAGAGGCTTGAATGAGGATGTTTCCAGATTTGAAAATAGAGATATCAATTTCGCCTAGAAAAGCAGGGGAAGGGGAGGTAGACAGTTTCAAACCATATGGGATTTTGCATGATTTCGAGATGGGGAGGTGGTGGAGGAAGATACTTTTCCATTTAGAGGGGCGTTTGGAGTAGAAGATGTAGTTGGTTTTTATAGTGAACGTGAGACTGATGTAGTTTTCCACAAATAAGGTTTCTTGGTGACGTATTAGTAATTTGTGTTTAAAGTTCTTCTTAGCATTTTTTAGAGAGGTTAGGGGGGTAAAGGATGGTCCAAGAATTGGGGCCATGTCTAGTTATGGGTGAGTCCGGTGTAGTGAGGGGGTGATTGTGGGGAGGCATGGTAATCCGCTAGAAAGGTCCAGGGGAGAGGGAGAAATTGTGAGGAAGGGAGAAGGAAAGGAGCGTCGAGAGGAGGAGGAGTAAACCAAGGGGGAACAGAGGGAAAGCCAGTGACTCGAGTAAGCACTGGAGAGGGCCGAGCTATGAGGGTGCGAGGTGGGGGAGGCGTTCAAGGGAATGTAAAAGGGGAGATAGGGGAAGATCAAGAATGGGTATTAGCAGACTAAGTAAAAACCATAAGGCATGTGAGACCAAAGACATTCAAGGCATAGAAATATCAAGCAGAGGCATATCAATTAGGGTGAACATAATGCATTAGGTTAATAATATCTTGCAGCTACTCAGGCTTAAGTACGGATTGTCAAGCCGCAGGTAAAGATACATTCAGAACAATTAAAGAATCAAAATGAGGCAGATCCGTTAGGGAGCATATAGAGCATAACATTAAATTACAATAGACATTCAAACATATGGTTAATAATGTCCAGCAGCTGCTCAGGCTGAATTACAAGAAACATTCAATGCAATAAAGAATCAAAATGAGGTAGATCAGTTAGTGTGCATATAAAGCATAAGATTAATAGTATCCTGCAGCTGCTCAGGCTAAATTACAGGAGATGTTCAATACATTAAAGAATCACCATGAGGTAGATCCATAAGGGTGCATATAGAGCATAGAATTCGAAATATCCTGCAGCTGTTCAGGCTAAATTACAAGGGTGACGATCAGCCCTAGAAGTCAAAAAAGGGGTAAACACTACCTTGTGTCAATCAAAGAGAAGGAAGATGATGTAAAGATCACCTAAAATTCGAAAAAATAAAGCAGACAGGGTGAAGTAGGATATTAGGTCGGATGCCTTAGTGCAGTTTGGAGATTCGTGTTGCAGATCCGACTCCATTAAGGGGGAAAAAATTCGGAATGGAAAAGGGGCGTGGTGAGTAGCTAATGAAGCTCAGGGACTGGGGGAAAAAGTAGGGAACAAGGACAGAAACTAGGGTATGGGGAGAGCCGTAAGCCACATGCTCGAGGACAAGCTGCTAATCAAAACCTAATTCCAATCTTGTGTTGTAATATGTGTTTATACTGTATTTTGATGGTAATGTACATCGCGCGCTGATGGCGTCTTTCACGTGATCAGCGCGTGATACTGGTGTTATGTATAATGTTTAGTCGTGTTCATTTGAACGCGGTCCAGGACTCTCACATGGTGCTTACGTCGGTGCAGGGTTCGGATGGCATGAGTCAGTTGCTATCCGGACGGCTGGCCGAGAGGACGCTCCGTGTGTCGGGTGGACGAACCTTGAAATAAACCTGTAAACCTTCAAGAAGGCGTCCGCTACTTATTTCATCTGGCGACGATTGGGAACTTGTCCACCCGCACACCCACGCATTTGTTCTTACCCGTACCGACTTCGTGCCTACCTTCAACGACTTCTGGCTCAACGGGATTTCAAGTCGGAAGGCTGTTCATCGATCCTCTGCGCGTAGGTCCACGATCTCAATCGGAAACGAGGTACGTGAGTCTATGCTTGTCCATGGAGCGCCGGAGCGGAGTTTGAATCGGCACCCCTCACGCTATCGCTCATTTCCAAGCCGAACTTCCGCTCGAGCCGCTGCTTAATTGGTGCACCTGACGTCATCACGTTTTTATACGCGGCGCCATCTTGGATTGGGCCGTGTGTGCACGCAACTCAACGCGCAATTTACAGTGCATTTTTCGGAAGATTAGCGTGTTGTCAGTTTCACTTTCCGACGACACGCACGTCATTTACAAATATTTAAGCGCATTATCGGAAATTTTGCGTGTTGTCAGTTTCACTTTCCGACGACACGCACGTCATTTACAAAAATTTATCGGCTATGTTACGAAGTGTGTTGTCACTTTAATTCCGCGACAACACACACATCATTTCATTTGCGTAGCAACTGTGGAAGCAAACTGTAGAGGCAACATTGATACAGCGCGTAAAGCAATACTTCAGCGACGCGCACGCTTTTCTTCATTTTTGGTACACCTTATTTGACAACAAGTTATTGGTTATATTGTCAATCAATTAGCTATGGCTACCAATATCAGTCATATTACGCAACCTCCTCCTTTCTTAAGCAAACCAGGCAGCCCACCTATCATCTGGACTGAGTGGTTCAGGCTTTTTGAAAACCATTTAGTCGCTATAGACGCAGTGGACTATTCTGCTGCTCGTAAATTTGCTTTATTGTTTGGTTGCCTGGGTCAAGCTGCCCAAAGAATTTTTGACAGTGTGGTTCCAATTCCACCTCCAGCTTCCCATTCTGGTGACAGCCAATGGGATGTGTACCTGGAAGCAATAGCACGCCTTAGGAAACAATTTTCCGACGAGCCGAATATCATGTTAGAGCGCCACAACTTCTACAAAAGGAAACAAAGAGACGATGAAAAAGTGGAAGAATATATCTCAGCACTCAGGGTATTAGCTATTACATGCGGATTTGGCCCTTTAACAGATAATTACATCAGAGATCAGTTTGTGTTTAATTGTGCATCCAGAAAGATCAAAGAGAGAATACTGAGCTGCAAAAACCCACCTTTATCTGAGGTGATCGACTTAGCCTTGAGTATCGAACGTTCCGCTATTTCCAGTAAGGCTATGCAAGAGGATAATAAGCTGGGAGTTAATTCTGTCATCCAAACTGACCCCGATCACGAGATCTCATTGTCTACTGTAAATGTTAAGGGTAAACCGACTAAATTCCCTCAAAAGAGACAGCCTCTTTTCTGTTACAGGTGTGGTTCGAAGAACCATATTGGGAATTATCCCGGTTGCCCCGCAATCAACAAACGTTGTACCGTATGTAAAAAGATAGGCCATTTTCAGGGGGTGTGCAGGAATGTTAGGAAACCAGTCAACATTCGCTACATTGATTCTGAGGTAGATTCATGTACCGATTCTCTTAATAATATCATTGTGACTTTGGACTGTGAAGGTGATCCTATTTCCATAAAGGGTCCTTTGTGTCAAGCATCGATTGATAACATCAGTCTACAAGTCATGGCAGACTCTGGTTCGCCGATTACCATTCTGCGAGATACTACATTCTACGATCTTTGGAAGAATAAACAATTAATTCATTCTGACGTCTATCCAAAAGCCTTCGGGGAGAAGGACATTAACCTGATTGGGTATTTTCTAGGAGTGGTACAATGCCTTGGTAGAGAAACTACAACAAAAGTTTATGTAGCTGAAAAAGGAAAAAATATTATTTTGTGGAAAGATTTAGCTCGCATGGGTCTGTACTTAGTCCCAGGGGATGAAAACCCAATCAAAGTGGGAGAGCTACCGATATGTAATATTAATTGTTCTGATTCTGACATGAATGTAGAAATGTTAGACGAGATAATTTCAGAATTTAAACCTGTATTTAACAATCAGGTGGGTCGAGTTAAAGGTGTGGAACACCATATCAGATTGGTTCCTGGTGCGCATCCTGTAGCACATAAGGTACGTGCAGTTCCTATGAGTGTCAGAGAGGAACTAAAGCTCACATTAAAAGATTTAAGTGATCAAGGCGTCATCGAAGCCACGGATTCTTCTCAGTGAGTGGCACCCATCGTGGTCGCGCGCAAAAAGTCCGGCGAGGTCAGACTTTGCGCGGATTTGCGCTCGCTTAATAAGAACATATTGGTGGATTGCCACCCACTACCCAGAATCCATGAACTATTAGCAAATTTGGGTGGTGCTAAGTGGTTCTCTTTGATCGACCTGAGATCGGCATATCACCAAGTGTCACTGTCTAAAGAGTCCCAAGAATTGACAACATTTGTCACTCCTTTCGGGGCATTTATATTCCTTCGCCTCCCCTTCGGTTTAGCATCAGCCGGCAGTGTATTTCAAAAGTTAATGGACACACTATTTCATGACATCAAGGGCGTTCAAGCATATTTGGACGACATTCTAATTTATGCTAAGTCATTTGAGGAACACAACGACATTCTTAAACGTGTTCTAACGATTTTAAGATCTAAGGAAATGACAGTAAGGGCTGATAAATGCAAATTCGCAGTGCAGGAATTGGAATACTTAGGCCATACTGTATCTTGTCAAGGGATTAAACCGAAATTTTCGGTGATCAGAGCTATTGAAGATGCTAAGGCACCTAAGGATAAAGACGCTTTACGCTCTTTCTTAGGCCTAGCAGAATATTATGCTAGGTTCGTACCATGTTACGCACAAGCTGTGGAACCTTTACGAGTATTACTTGGAAAAGGCCATAGTTTCAAATGGTCTGACGATTTAGAAACAGCATTTAAGAATGTAAAAAGTTAATTGTTTCTGCCCAAGCACTTCATGCTTTTAGAGACGACTGTGTGTCACTGATAACTGTTGATGCAAGTTTTTTGGCCTTGGTGCAGTTCTAAGCCAAAGAGTGGATGGTCGGGAACTCACTGTAGCGTTCGCGTCCAGAGCACTTAAACATTTTGAACAGCAGTACAGCACAATTGAGCGTGAAGCTCTTGCGTGCGCGTGGGCTGTTCAGAAGTTTAAGATGTACATCTGGGGCGCAAATTTGAGTTGATAACTGACCATAAACCTTTGGTATACATATTTAACAAAGTTAATACTTCAAATATGTCTGCCAGGCTAATGAGGATTGTTTCAAAGCTACAGGAATATAACTTTGTGGTGAAACACATACAAGGTGGAAGAAATTTCCGAGCGGACTGTTTGTCCAGGTTACTTATGGACAAAGATGATGAAGAAGACTCCCTATTGGAGGATATTGAGTGTGTGGCACTAGTGGATGCAGTACAAGAGTATGATTCTGTGTTGTCTGAGGGCGATTGGAAAACAGCTTGCGAGAACGATGCAATTTAAAAAAAAGTAGTTAATTATTCAACTTGTGTTTGGCCTGAATCTAGATATCTGAGCGGTGATTTACGTGTTTTCGCTCAAGTGTCAGATGAACTATCCGTTGAAAACGGTATCGTTCGAAGGGGCGATAAGTTTGTCCCTCCCGCAGGGGTTCGGCTTTCTATCATTAGCAAAGCTCACATGGGACATCTGGGATCCACTAAGACTATAATGAATATTAAACAACATTACTGGTGGCCTTCTTTTGATTCACAAGTTAAGAGTGTTATTGATAGATGCCCCGAATGTCTTCTATCAGATAAGCATTGGCGGACCTTAAAGACGCCTTTACACCCTACTGAGTTTCCTAAAGTTCCATGGGAAAAGATTGGTTTAGATTTCTCAGGGCCTTACTCAACACTTGGTCAAGATAAGAAATATGTCATACTGGCAGTCGATTATTTTTCCAAATGGATGTACCACAGTTTCGTAGAGTCCCCTGATACTGGATCAACCATTTCATTTTTAAACAAAATATTTTCGTTGGAGGGTGCTCCTTAAATCATTGTGACAGATAACGGCACGCATTTTGTTTCAGAGAGGATGTGTATGTTTCTGAAAAAGTTAGACATTAAACATCTTAAAGTAGCTTTATACTCCCCCACGTCTAACGGTTTAGTCGAAAGGGGTAACAAAGTGGTGAAAGAAGGTATTCAGACCGCGTTAGCTTCAGGTTTGGATGTAGGCGAATTTATTGTACAAAAGATCTGGAGTTATAACTAGGGCTCCCGGTTTTATGGTATTTATTTTTTTAACATTTCCGTCTGTATTTATCCATATTTATGTTTTGGCCTTTTTATCTGTATTTATCCATATTTATTTAGTGTTTTGCGTATAAATGAAGTTGTAAAACTGTACATTTCCATATTTATTTAACCGATAGACTTAAGATTTAAGCTGCCAAATATTACATAACAGTACATCCACTGGTATATATTAGCATTATACCACAATGCAGTTATTTAAAGAAATTTCATCCTGTTTTTTTTAATTTCACATGCTGTTCATCTGCTCAGCTGTTGGGCTATAATTCATGAAAAACAGCACGAAGAGTCACTTAAAAGAACCACAATTTTCTGTATTTATCCACTTTTACAAATAAATGCAGACAGAAAACCCATTGTTTTCTGTCTGTATTTATCTGTAAAAATCCGTAAAAACGGAAAACAGGGAGCCTTAGTTATAACACATCCCCTCACTGTACGACTGGGATACCACCTTTTACATTGTTAAGGGGTAGAGAGGCTCATACCACGTTGTTTCCATCTTGGTTGAAGGACATGTCTACTGGATCAATGGTTGATTTCAAAGATGTTTGTCATAGAGTTCACGCCAAACAATTACAAATGAAAGAAAATTTTGATAAGAGGTGTCATTTAGATGGTGAAGATGTTGGTGTCGGCGATTGGGTACTAATTAAGAGACCTGACAAGGTTAGAAAGGGGGAGTCGAAGTTTCTGACGCCTGAGCAGGTATGCAAGGTTAGTAAGGGAGCTGCTTTTGTCAGAAGAAAAGGATGGTGGAACAAAAGACAACTAGTTAAAGTTTCTACTGAACAGGCCAGAATATTGCAAGGGAGACAGAGACATTTCGTGGATGGACTTGATTGGGAGCACTGGTTGGTTTCTGAGGAATCTACTAGTTCTCGTGATCATGTTTTTTCACCTCAAGTCACAAGTGCAAGTCAGGTTGGGGGCAACATTTCCGCTCAGCTAGTCAACAGTAGGGGGAGCATTAGCTCTTCCAGGGGTCGCACTATAAACGTTCCAAAAAGATTTGACGATTTTATTAGGTATTGACCCTGTTCATATTACCTTAATTCGTTACTTTGTAAATTGCTTACTTTGTTTTCTTTTAAGGGGGAAGGTGATGTTGTAGTATGTGTTTATACTGTATTTTGATGGTAATGTACATCGCGCGCTGATGGCGTCTTTCACGTGATCAGCGCGCGATACTGGTGTTATGTATAATGTTTAGTCGTGTTCGTTTGAACGCGGTCCAGGACTCTCACATGGAGCGTACGTCGGTGCAGGGTTCGGATGGCATGAGTCAGTTGCTATCCGGACGGCTGGCCGAGAGGACGCTCCGTGTGTCGGGTGGACGAACCTTGAAATAAACCTGTAAACCTTCAAGAAGGCGTCCGCTACTTATTTCAGCTTGCCAAAAGAGATTGGTTAGACATGAGTTTCAGAGACAATTGAAAAGGGTACTGTGAGAAGTTGGCCTGGTATATGCTGTTCACTAATTAAAGTGGACACCTTGCACCAGTACAATTCGACTCTTATGGTAGGTATGTTTAAGACAACCTTTATAGAAAGCTATCCTAGTGGTAGCTGTGGAGAGCAGCCTTCAGGCTAAGTCTTGGAGGAATGTAAAGCAGCTTGTTTTACCACACAATCTCTTGAATCACCAAATGAAAAGACACCACACAGGTATATATATCAAATATATATGTATTTATTATTAAACAACTCTCTACTAATCTCTTTATGAGATTAGAAGTCAGGAACATATGCACAAATCAACGTTTCACAATAAATTAAGCACAATATGGCTGGGGCCCTAGGGGCGTACCAGACCATATACTAAAAAAGAGACTTAAGAACAACGACTTGCAAAGGGACAAGGCCTAGGGCCTTCAGAAGTGTTGGGGCCTCACGAAACCACCCAAGGAAGGTAAGTAAAGGACCCACGGGGACGCGTGCAGTGAGTGAACACAGGCGCGGATCGCCGTAGACTTCAATGGGGCAAGTCGCGGTTGGAAATTAAGTGTTTAAGGGCACTTCGGGAGTAGCTACAAGCAAGTCACTTACAGGGTAAGTAGTTCTAGGGCCAACACCCACAGGAGCACCGTAGTGCTGGAGTTACCTCACCCAGGAAGCCGGGTGCATAGGTGTCCTTTGGTGTCGGGTCGCGACGTCGTTTTCAATGGGAGCCAATGAAGACTTGCTGCTTGTGAAGTCCGAAGAAGTGTCCGGTGGAATCCAAGCCTGGATTCGGAAGAAGGAAGACCTGAAAGCAGAGGGGACAGTGTTCAAAGTCACTGGGCAGTGACTCGGGGCAAGGAAGATGAATGCCCACCGTCGTCGGAAGATTCAGGTCGTTCACGGTTGTCTTGACTCTTTGGCCACGAGGTCCAGGAGGCGTCGACGACAACCAGGAGCTGGATTCGGCGTGTCCCACAAAGTTTGCAGCTGACTGCAGTGTTGGCAACCCGATTGGAGCCAACAAGCCTTGGTAGCAGCAAGTCTTGTGGAAAGTGAAAAAAGTCAATGGTGCAGACCAGAAAGGTCTGGGGAACTCACCCAGTGAAGGTAAGTCAGGGCAGGCCTGGAGCAACCAGGGGAGCCCTTTGGTTCTTTAGCAAAGTCTTCTGGAGACCCACAAGCTGGCTGGCAAGGGATCGCAAAGACGCCTCGGGAGGATTCCTTCAACAGGGGCCCACGGTCACTCGGGATGGGGTAGGCCTCTGATCTTCGGAGGGATTCCTGCTAGAGGCTGGGACCACACGTGGTCCAGAGCACAAGTTCGTAGAACATCGTGAAGGGGTTGCACTCGACAATAGTGCATGGTACCCAAGGACTGCGGTTCCTCATCACTCGTGGGGTCCACTGGCCTCAGCTTCACTGGGGACTCACGATGGCCTTTGAGAAGTCAGGAAATCCTCATCTTGGGCTGCAGGGACCTCGGGCTCCGGCGGGAGCGGCGTAGTTTGTGACTGTTGTTTGTAGTTTTTGGTGCCTGCCAAGCAGGGGAGTCACTCCTTGACTCCAAGGGAGATTCTTCAGTCTTCCAGAGGTAGTGGAACGTCGAAGGTCCAGGATTCTTCTTTAGAGCATCATCCAGGGGTATCTAGTTTGCAATGCACAGGTTCCCCCTCTTATACTAAAAGAAAGGGAAGGTGCTAGCTCTATGACCCCACCTATGGGAGGGTCAGGGGAGTGGGTGGCTACACCCACTTCCCTTTGTCCAGTTTCGCGCCAGAGCAGGGGCAGGTAGCCCCTTAGCTGGTTTGAACTGGCATATGCACAGAGGAGCCTTCTGCTCCCCCAGTGCAGAACTTCAAAGCACTCTAAGAGTGCACCCACCCAGCCCCAATACACTAAACCCTGTCTGGAAGGTGGTCACACCCTCCTGTGACAGGATACCTATTGTTGGGCTTCCTCCACTGCGAGTTTCGGTCATCAGCAGGAGGGCAGCCCAGTGTCTGTGACTGGTGGCATCCATTTTGTGATGCCAGGGCTCTTCAGGATTCTACCGCGTTTCCACAGTAGGTACATGTCTATCCCTCTAGAAGGGTGGAATGCTACCCCCGCCGCCAGAACTGGCCGGGGGGGGGGGTAGGGGGGGTAGTATTCCAAGATGTTTGACACCAAACACGACATGTTTCCGTGCAGCCATCCCAAAGTTAGCATTTAACGCGAGGTTATAATGCGCTTAAGAGTATATGGTCAGGCTGCACTACAAACAGCATCAGAGAAGGGTCCCCGAAGGCTGCAGAGGGGCTCTGCTCATGCAGGGGCACCCTCTCACATAGGAACTAAGCACTCTGCCTTCAGGATTGATAAGGCCTGCCATAGGAGTGACTTATAGGTTTATATGTGTGTATCTATGTAGTGATATAGGTAGCCTATATCACAGTAAGGGGTGCTTGCACCACCTTACCCAGGCTGCAGTAGCAGACCTGTGGTGTCAGATTTAGTCTGCTTCCCAGGGGTGGCATAATACATGCTTCAGCCCCTGGTAGGCCTGTGAAGTACCTATGCCCTTGGCACCTAAGGTACCATATACTAGGGACTCATAAGGTACCACAGTATCCAATCACTAGTGCACCTAGAGTGCACTCCACATCGTTTAGAGAGAACAGAGAGGCTGGGGCCCTGATTGGCAGGGTCCCAGTCTGACTATAGCCAGAAACCAGTGTAAACATCAGAAAAAAAGTGGGGGCAACATAAGAGGCAGATTCTACTCTCCTACAGGTACATGTCAGCTTGGCAAAGCCTCTAGTAAAGGCTTCACTCCAAGAGGGCCGAGGGTAGGGGGCGTCCTCTCTGGGCCAGAGGAAGGGGGATAAAATGGCGAACCAAATGACCAAACAAAACGGGCGCCAAGTCAGTGTCCCAAAAACAAGATAAGGTCCACAAAACCGTCACTGGTCTATTACATGCTGCTTCCAAAAGTGTGCCAGTCACGTCAACGGGCAGGCTGAAATCATCAGGGCTCAGACTGCTCGTTCAACCCAAAACCAAGAACCAAGAGTCCCCATGATCAGGGCAAAAATAGGCAGCAGCAGAGGGGAACGCCGAGTACCCTAGCATCTCACGGCCCCTGAGTGTGATTCCCCTCAGTCTTCATCAGAGACCGCCAAGTGCCTCTCGATCGCACAACACCAAGCCTCCTATCACTTGCGTGCGGTAATGCCTTTCAAACTCGGATTGCATTGAGTCAGATTGCACATTTCAGACCGGGTTGGATCGGGCCGTCGTGCCGCACTCAGCCGCAACTTTACAGCAATCAAACCAAACCAAGGAGTCATTTCATCAGCGTGGCGCCGTCAGTCCCGCTTCAGAGGCAGAGCCTCAGCCCCCTTCAATCACCAACACACCCGGGACACAGAAAGCGCCAGCTGGCATCAAGCACCTTTCCGCTGCCCCTACCAGGGTACAGGGACTCCGCTTCCCCCACGATCCCAGAGGGACACCGTCACCTGGCGAGCCAGACCACCAGACCGCCCTGCGTCCGGGAGTTCAGCGGATCTCAGAACTCGGCTGCGGGGGGGGGAGGTGGTCGATTCGTTGGGACCCGGGCTCCCGGTTCCGGTCCTTATTAGCCCAGGACGATGACCAGCTAGGGAGGAGCTCAGTGAGATTGAGGACCGGCGCTCACCCACTCAGACCACGGAGCCAGGGGTAAAGTTCCGTCCGCGACGCTCCGGACCGTCCGACATCAAGAGTCACTGGAGTATGAGGAGGGCACCACTTGGTTGGGACCGGGGAAATCGCCACTGGCTCGGCAGCACGGAGCGACGTCCCGTGAGGTAGGGGGTCTCACCCATAGGCAGCAGAGCCGGCGTTCTGCATCTGCATCAGCCCGGTTCCAGCTCTGATTCCCACCCGAGTCAACAGTGGGCCCTGAAGCAGAGTTGAAGTCAGTCGCACGTTCCAGGTAAGGTTTTGGCGACTGATTTAAGTTTGATTATTAGCATCGGTCAGCTGGAAGCTCCGGCGCTCCGCATCTGCACCAGACCGGTCCCGGCTCCGATATCCTCCCAAGTCCACGATGGGCCCTGAAGAAGAGCTGGAATCGGCTGCACGTACCCGGTAAGTTTTTGCCAACTGTTCCAAATTTGCTATTATCGTCGATCCGCTGGAGGCTTAGTTGGATGGTAGCGTTGTCGTGGTATTCATCTATCTATGGATGTCGAGCGTACGGATGGATGGGGGGCATAGACAGGAATTTTCACAACTTTGTGATTCCTTGCCCCGGAGCCTCAATTGAGAGCTCCTGTGCTAGGCGGCCATATTGGATGTGAGGGTTACAAGGTGTAGGAGTCACATGTCCTTTCCTTCATAGTTCACTGTACTATATTAAAAGGATTACAATTTATGAACTGCAAGTAACTAAAGGATCCCTGTGTTAAATGCAATAACCCACTTACCCACCTACATAAAATAAAAATCCGTCATCTGTGTGTCACATGATGTGCTTTGCGGGAGACATATTAACCCTTTATGCTACTTTGATTCAAAATTGGGACTAGACAAAACACCTCTCTCTACAGCAAGTGCATTAACCTCCAGAGTTATCTTACCATTATTATTATAACCCTGAGATTTACTGAGTACATAAAGATCTATGCAGCAGGTGCTTTAACCCCATAAGATATTTTATAATGCACATTTTGCAACCAATTAAGCAGAACAGATATACTACCATGTTTCTCCTTGTTGCCAATTTCTTTGTGGCAGAGTTTTAATAAATAAATGCATAAGTGGAGGCCTAGATCTTGCGCAGGGGTTGCATCACTTTTTTGGCACAACTCCAGCACACAATCTAATTTGTTAAATATTGAAATGCGCTCAAATTTAATCATGATAGACCTGCTTAACATATGTGAGATCTTAGAATGTGATGTAATTTTTTGTGATATCACTTCCTGTGAGTTCATGGGTTGTGATGTCACGTGCGATGTCACGTGCTGTGATGTCACTTACATGCTGCCTAACTTGGTTAGTGCCCCACTTCTTTTTTTAGGACTTGTGCCCTGGTGGGAGAAGTATAATGGAGAACTGGTGTTGGTGGTTTTATAGGCTAGGCATCAAATTAAAATATTATCCTTGACATATTAAGAGGCCAGTGTAACTCGATGGGAATTAGAGTAATATGATCGAATTTCAGAGATGAAAATATATGTCTAGTTCGGCGTGTAGGACAGTTTTCAGTGGCAAGAGGCAGGCTTGTGAGATGCCCACAAGGACGGCATGCCCAAAGTCCATTCATGACAGTATTTTTAGTAGAAAAGAGACAAGAATGGCTTAAATTTTTTAGGACCCAGAGGTAATAGTTTGCCAC
Organism: Calotriton arnoldi; assembly: GCA_963921515.1. Classification (NCBI taxonomy): domain Eukaryota; kingdom Metazoa; phylum Chordata; class Amphibia; order Caudata; family Salamandridae; genus Calotriton; species Calotriton arnoldi. Next base: position 3,165,680 of record CAWUFW010000995.1, on the reverse strand, counting down.
TTTAAAGATGTTGTTTAAATGGAAGAGTCAAACGTGAAGATGAGCGATGAAACAGCAGGTGAGATTGATGGAAGTCAGCAATGTCTATGAGTCTATGGCCTTTTGCATTTCACTGCCCGCTAATAAAATCCTGGCTAGCATGCTGATCTATTGCCCCCCCCTCTCCCGGCCATGCAGGGGGGTTTCTGTATTCCCTGGATGAGTTCCTTTTGAAGTATATGGTGAAATACTTGAATTTCATGGTTCTAGGGGACCTTAAAATACATGTGGCTGCATCTTCTGACCCGCATGGTTAACTTCTTTCGGAGCATATGTCATCTTGGGATATGTCACAGTTTATGACTTAGCCTACTCACATCGCGGGCCACTCCTTAGAAACCATTTTTTCTAACACTCAAGTTCAGGTACTCGACATTAGTCCCCAGACTTGGTCCGACCATTCTCTCATTCACTTGCATTGATCACTGGACCTCGGTCCTCACAGATGCGGGTTTCGCTGTTCTCTACCACATCGTAATTGGGCCACTGTCTCTTCTACGGAGTTTAGTCTTGCCTTGAGCAAGCACTCTTCACCTATGAAGGAGGACATGGAGATCGATGTTAGTCGGCCGACTCCTTGCTTATACAGGTGGCTAACCACATTGTACCTATTAAACACAGAGATGTTAATTACTCAGGAA